>VSDK01000010.1:1699-28358 GCA_009767595.1 Symbiodinium kawagutii
AAATGGCTGTTTTTTTTGAACGCCGCCAGCGACCCAAAAAATCCACCAACATTGAAAAAGGGGTAACGGGGGTTTAACAACTTTCACGTGTGTTTTTGAAGGATGGCTGTTTTTTATGAACTACCCGGTATGACGCTGAGATTCGAGCCCATGACCACAAGGTTAAGAGCCTTGCGCTCTGCCGACTGAGCTAGGCGGGCCACAGCTTCAAGAGGGAAAATTGGTTGATTTTCACGCTTAATTTCAATTCAACAATGCCTGTCGGTTTCATGCCTGACGCTGCTTTTGGCAGAGCCCGTCGCGTGGAAGAGCTCGTCGCTCACATGGCTTGTGGAAGCCTGGTGTAACTTAATTCTTTTTGGTTTGAACGTTTTGCACCAATGCTCGTTTTAGGGAGCTGGCTGGCACAGTCCAGGCATCACAGCGTTCACTTCATAGCGCACTTCTACAACTTTGAAGTGCTATGAAGGGGAATGCGTTTCAATGTTGTCTGAAGGAACGATCTTGACAGCCTTCTTCATAGCTTTTGCTGGTCCTCTGCCTCGGTCGGCTGAGGCAGAGGACCAGCAAAAGCTATGGAGGCTGTCAAGGCCGCAATTTTTGACATCCTTTGGGATAACATTTAACATTACCGGTCGATTTCATGCTTAACGCTGCTTTTGGCAGAGCCCCTCGCGCAGTTCGCCATAAGTTTTTGCGTTTGTTTCTAGCTTCTAGAATGCGCTGTTTTTAATTATATGCAGAGAGCGGTTTGATCTAGTAGAAGTGAAGGCCCTTCAAAATGCTTGCCTTTAATTGGGCAGAAAAGGCAATTGAAAATTAGCTTTCTGCGCCCTTGCAGTCTTAAATCAACGGGTATTGCACATCTCTCTGTATGAAATATAGGGTTTGTGCCTGTAGCTGGTGTTGATTTCGTGCCTAGCTCTCCTTTTGACAGAGCCGGCCGCGCAGTTCCCCAGCGGTCTTCGGGATAGTTGCTAGCGACTAAAAACTGCTTGCTCAGATGGCTCGTGGAAGAACTGGTCGCTCACATGACTTGTGGAAGCCTGGTGTTCACTTACATCTTTTTGGTTTGAACGTTTTGCACCAATGCTCGTTTTGGGGAGCTGGCTGGCACAGTCCAGGCATCACAGCGTTCACTTCATAGCGCACTTCTACAACTTTGAAGTGCTATGAAGGGGAATGCGCTTCAATGTCCTCTGAAGGAGCGCCCTTCATAGCTTTCATAGCTTTTGCTGATCCTCTGCCTTGAAGCTAAGGCAGAGGACCAGCAAAAGCTATGGAGGCTGTCAAGGCCGCAATTTTTGACATCCTTCGGGATAACATTTAACATTGCCTATGGGTTAAGGGCTATTGCACTTGAAGCACATGATCACCAAGTAACCTCCAAGCACGTGATCACCAAAGTGCCTCGTAGTAGCCAAAGCTTTTTACCTGCAGTCCGAACCTAGGTCACAAACTTACCTGGCTAGTGTTGGGCGGAGATCCAACAGCTAGCTTGCAGGTTCATGATTGTACTTTTGTCATGTCACGTTTGCATCGCTCAAGTCTCTTTAGCAACTTCAAACGGTGTTGAGACGAGTCAAACGCCTTCACTTTTTTCTTGCCTTTGTTGCCGTTCTTAATGTAACATGAAATTACTATGGCTCAAGCTGAAAGGCTGCAGTTTTTTCTTTGCTAGGCGGGCACGCTTACAACCAATCAGTATCACGAAGTCAAGGATTTATTTATTATACCAAACAACAAAACGAAAACCTGCAGCCTCCTTGCGGCTTGAGCCATACATTATACATTGTTTAACAGAAGACGGCAACGGGTACACAAAAAGGGACAAATGATCTCTGGCACGCCACTTTGCTTCACCAGATTGTTTCTCATGTACCGATCCAATCGGTAAGCTTGAGCCATTCAAGCGTGACATGAAAAATTCGTTCCCCTTCATAGCACTTCAAACTTGTAGAAGTGCGCTATGAAGTGAACGCTGTGATGCCCAGCCTGTGCCAACCAGAGACCTTTTTGACACAGAGGAGCAAGATTTTCCAACGGATAAAATTCAAGCAGACACCTCGGCCACCGAAAGCCATGTTTGCCACCAGCTGCTCGCATGATGAAGTTAATTGTTTATTTCTTTTGAAGTTAAACTGAAGCTAAAAAAAGCAAAAATCAATTAAAAACAAGTTGTCGAATCCTCCTATAGTGTAGTTGTACAACCGTAAGGCCCTTAACCTTGTGGTCATGGGCTCGAGCCCCACGACACACCACCTCTCCGGAGGTCGGTGTTGCATCCCTTTCTGCTTGAGTTGCACCTGAGCAAGCCCAAGCCTTCCTAAGCGCTCAGGCATGTGATCGCAAAGGGTGTAGATATGCACCAACAAGTCTCAAGTACTTCCCAAGCATGTGATCACAAAAGTACCTCATAGCAGCTTCTGTTTTTTTTTATCTCCGGTCGGAACCCAGGGCACAATCTCACCTGGCTAGTGTTGGGCGGAGATCCAACAGCTAGCTCATTGCACTTTTGTCATGTCACATTTGCACGGCTCAAATTTATTTTCATGGCTCGTTCGAGCCGCGCGATCCCGACTTCACCAGCGAAGTGCCGTCAAAAAGTTCGCTTTTTTTGCCCCGTTGCCGTTTTTCATGAACACAACACACTAATGGTCACGAGTGGCTCAAGCCTTTTCAGGGAAAGGCTGTCATTTGTTTTTCTTTTTTGCTGAATACCTATACATTTAATGAACGGTGTTATACGTAACAATCTTGATCAACCCTTAGCAACCAGAGCTTCTCGGACTGGTAACACGAAGGATGTATCAGGAGTAATAAAGAATTGTTGGTGGGACCCGACTATCCCACTTACATGCTTGAACGCTCCCAAGCACATTATTTGCGGGCAGGAGCTGGTGAACCTACAGGAGTTGTTGAGCTTACGCCATCATCTAGGAGCATTACACGACTTTTATCTCCCATGGATAAAAAATGGATAAAGAATGGATAAAGAGTGGGTGAAGAATGGATAAAGAATGGATAAAGAATGGGAAAAGAATGTATAAAGTATGGAAAGAGGATGGATAGGGAGTGGATAAAGAATGGATAAAGAGTGAATAAAGAATGGATAAAAATTGATAAAGAATGGACAAAGAATTATTAAATAATGGGTCAAGAATGGATATAGAATGGATAAAGATAGGATAAAGAATAGTTAAAGAATGGATAAATAATGATTAAAGAATGTATAAAGAATGGATAGGGAATGGTTAAAGAATGGATAAAGAATGGATAAAGAATGGATAAAGACTTGATAAAAAAAAATGCATAAAGAAAGGATTCATGATGCGGAATTTGGATGTCTCGTTCATGGGGAAATCATCTTGTGAATATCTGACTTTTGAGAGTGTGTGATGTCTGAATTATTATGTCGTCTTAAACTCTGTAGGTGATATTGTCTTAAACTCTGTAGGTAATAATTATTCAGACGTTTCCTTTCTGAATTATTACATTGTCTTAAAGTCTGTAGGTGGTAATAATTCAGACATTCTCTGTCTGAATTATTATGTCGTCTTAAACTCTAAAGCCCCTGGTTATCCCCTGACTATCCCTTGGCTATGCCCTTGCTATTCCTTGGCTATCCCCTGGCTGTCCGCCTGGCTATCTGCTGGCTATCCCCTGTCTATTCTCTGGCTATGCCCTGGCCATCCCCTGGCCCCTGGGCTCTTCCCTGGCTGTCCCCTGGCTATCCCCTGGCTACCCCCTGGCTATCCCTCTGGCTATCCCCTGGCTATTCCCTGGCTATCCCCTGGCTACCTCGTCGCTATCCCCTGGCCATCCCCTAGCTATCCCCTGGCTATCCTCTGGCTATCCCTTGGCTATCCTTTGGCTATCCCCTGGCTACCTCGTCGCTATCCCCTGGCCATCCCCTAGCTATCCCCTGGCTATCCTCTGGCTATCCCTTGGCTATCCTTTGGCTATCCCCTGGCTACCTCGTCGCTATCCCCTGGCCATCCCCTAGCTATCCCCTGGCTATCCTCTGGCTATCCCTTGGCTATCCTTTGGCTATCCCCTGGCTACCTCGTCGCTATCCCCTGGCCATCCCCTAGCTATCCCCTGGCTATCCTCTGGCTATCCCTTGGCTATCCTTTGGCTATCCCCTGGCTACCTCGTCGCTATCCCCTGGCCATCCCCTAGCTATCCCCTGGCTATCCTCTGGCTATCCCTTGGCTATCCTTTGGCTATCCCCTGGCTACCTCGTCGCTATCCCCTGGCCATCCCCTAGCTATCCCCTGGCTATCCTCTGGCTATCCCTTGGCTATCCTTTGGCTATCCCCTGGCTACCTCGTCGCTATCCCCTGGCCATCCCCTAGCTATCCCCTGGCTATCCTCTGGCTATCCCTTGGCTATCCTTTGGCTATCCCCTGGCTACCTCGTCGCTATCCCCTGGCCATCCCCTAGCTATCCCCTGGCTATCCTCTGGCTATCCCTTGGCTATCCTTTGGCTATCCCCTGGCTACCTCGTCGCTATCCCCTGGCCATCCCCTAGCTATCCCCTGGCTATCCTCTGGCTATCCCTTGGCTATCCTTTGGCTATCCCCTGGCTACCTCGTCGCTATCCCCTGGCCATCCCCTAGCTATCCCCTGGCTATCCTCTGGCTATCCCTTGGCTATCCTTTGGCTATCCCCTGGCTACCTCGTCGCTATCCCCTGGCCATCCCCTAGCTATCCCCTGGCTATCCTCTGGCTATCCCTTGGCTATCCTTTGGCTATCCCCTGGCTACCTCGTCGCTATCCCCTGGCCATCCCCTAGCTATCCCCTGGCTATCCTCTGGCTATCCCTTGGCTATCCTTTGGCTATCCCCTGGCTACCCCTTCGTTATCCCCTGGCTATCCCCTGGCTAACCCCTGGCTATCTATTTGCAATCCCCTGGCTATCCCCTGGCTACCTCGTCGCTATCCCCTGGCCATCCCCTGGCCATCGCCTGGCCCCTGGCTATCCCTTGGCTATCCCTTGGCTATCCCCTGGCTACCCCCTGGCTATCCCCTGGCTATCTCCTGGGTATCCCCTGTCCATTCCCTGGCCATCCCCTGGCCCCTGGTTATCCCCTGACTATCCTCTGGCTATCCCCTAGCTATTCCCTGGCTATCCTCTGGCTATCTCCTTGGCTATCCCCTAGGTATCTCCTGGCTATCCCCTGGCTATCCCTTGGCTATGCCCTGGCTGTCCTCTGGCCATCCCCTGGCCATCACCTGGCCCCTGGTAATCCCCTGGCTATCCCTTGGCAATCCCCTGGCTATCCCTTGACCATCCCCTGGCCATTCCCTGGCCCCTGGTTATCCCCTGACTATTCCTTGGCTATGCCCTTGCTTTTCTTGGCTATCCCCTGGCTGTCCGCCTGGCTATCTGCTGGCTATCCCCTGTCTATTCCCTGGCTATGCCCTGGCCATCCCCTGGCCATTTCCTGGCTATCCCCTGGTCCCTGGGCTGTTCCCTGGCTGTCCCCTGGCTATCCCCTGGCTACCCCTGGCTATCCCTCTGGCTATCCCCTGGCTATCCCCTGCCTATCCCCTGGCTATCCCCTGGCTATCTCCTAGCTATCCCCTGGCTATCCCTTGGCTATCCCCTGGCTATCCCCTGGCTATCCCCTGGCTATCCCCTGGCTAACCCCTGGCTATCTATTTGCAATCCCCTGGCTATCCCCTTCCTATCTCGTGGCTATCCCCTGGCTACCCCGTGGCTAAAACCAAAAGAAAATCAAAGGAAAACAAGGCAACAAAGCTAGGGAAAACCAAGGGAAGACCAAGGGAAAAGCAAGGGAAAACCAATGGAAAACCAAAGGAAAAGCAAGGGAAAATCAAGGGAAAAGCAAGGGAAAACCAGGGGAAAAGCAAGGGAAAAGCAATGGAAAATCAAGGGAAACCCAAAGGGAAAACGAAGGGGAAAATCAAGGAGAAAACCAAGGGAAAACAAGGCAAGAAAGCTAGGGAAAAGCAAGGGAAAACCAAAGGAAAAGCAAGAGAAAACCAAAGGCAAAGCAATGGAAAACCAAGGGGAAAACCGAGAGAAAACCAAGGAGAAAAGCAAGGGCAAACAAGGCAACAAACCTAGGGAAAAGCAAGGGAAATCCAGGGGAAACCAAATGAAAACCAGGGAGAAGCAAAGGAAAAGTACGGGAAAACCAAGGGAAATACCAAGGGAAGACCAAGGGAAACCAAAGGAAAACCAAGGGAAAAGCATGTGGAAAACCAAGGAGAAACCAAGGAGAGAACCAAAGGAAAACCAAAGGAAAAATCATAGGAAAACAAGGAAACAAAGCTAGGGAAAACCAAAGGGAAACCAAGTGAAAAGCAAGGGAAAACCAATGGAAAACCAAGGGAGAAGCAAGGGAAAATCAAGGGAAAACCAAAGGAAAGCCAATGGAAGACCAAGGGAAACCAAGGGAAAACAAGATAACAAAGCTAGGGAAAAGCAAGGGAAAACCAATGGAATATCAAGGGAAAACCAAGGGAAGGGTCTCATCCCAAAGACCATAAGACTCTGAACTCTTGTGTGGTGGAAATTGTTTGCCTTTCGAGTGGAGATTCTCATCCTAAAGCCCTGTAGCTACCAGCCATGAACAATATTCCATCTGCCCCTACTACTTGTAAAGAAATAAATGGTGATGGCCTTTTCAAAGAATATCAACTTACAACTGCTCTCACGATACATCAGAGAGTACCGGCTCGTGGTATAAGTAATTAGAACATAAAAGTCAAGCACTGTTTTGCCTATAGATTGGTCGGTCCTTTGAATGATTGAAACATTTTTCCAGACTGCTTGGCACAAGCATAAGCAAAGTCTAGATAAACAGTGTCCAGCTTGAAATGATATCCCGAAAAAAGCAGTGATTCCAACAAATCGATCCGCCTGTGCATTTTACACATCTCTTGCTGGAAAATCTCTGAGCTGGGATTTTTACCCGAGATGTTCGACTAGCTCACCAGCGTCATAGAAAGAGCGCAAAAACAGAAGAGACGAAAGAGGTTTATGGAATCAATTGAAAGCTGAAGTGACAGCACAAATTTGTAGTTACCCCTTTTTGTGTCTGAACTTTAAAGATGGAACATCATTATTTTGTTTTGCTGCTCTTTCCATGACGCTTCTTTGGCTTTCTCAGCTTCTTTCGGGCACGATTTGACTGGTGTCGACCTCAGCAAGAACAAAAACTGTCCGAACTACCCAGTTTGTATTAGCAATCAGGCTCTTGCCTTTCACGTAAGTCTCCATCGACGGAATCTTCTTGACCTAACAGAGAAGTTCAAAACAACATATCTGGAAACGCAACTAAGTGAAACATGTAGAAGCACCTTCTTTATAATCGTCTGCAGGTAAGGCTTGCAAGTCCGGCATATCTTGTGCCGACTCAGCTCCAAAGCCTCACCACACAGCTTTGGTATTCGTTTTGACAATTTTCCAGCTGGTTGGTAGCAAAAACATGCTATACGCATAGCCTTGTCCACAGCAGCGCCATTGGACATGCTTGTTTCGCGTAGACATTCATCCAACTTCATGATGAAGTATCTCAAAGAGACGTCCTGAGGGTGAATTCAAGGCGAATTTGATATGATCTCAACTTATTGCCATGAAATAAGCACCTGGCACCGGCAACTTCCTCAGGAAGAGTCTTGGACATGTCCTGGAGCCACACAGGGATTGGATATAGTATGGACCATTACCCTCTCCGAAACACACAACCGAATTTCTCCTGTAATATTTGCCTTGCCATACTTTCCCTGTAAACGAGACGTAATCTTCTCTCCTGGCTTAGAACGCCGCAGTTGCCATGTAAATGATGGGCCTATCGACATCGCAAAGCCTGTTGATTTAGCAGTTTGTGAGCACTCTCGCCTCCGCAGCATCTTCGGCCATATTTTTCCTGTGTACATCAAGCTGGTTCATGACCTGACTTCAAATGCAGCAGCAGCTGACAATCATTGATCACACTGAGCGAATGGGATCTCCACACAATGCTAGTTTCGAACAAAGGCTCTGACACTGTGGCATCAATCCAATGGCATACAGCTTACACCAAGGCACTGACTGCGTCGGAACCTTGCAACACCTACACTTTCACTTGCAACAGGCTCAAAGCCAAAGCGACTGCGCGTGTATCAACGAGGAGAGTCAAGTAGCAAGTCCCAATATTATCATGTTTTCAGCCGAGTCTTCTCTGCCATAGTGAAGGTAAAGGAGTGGAACTCGAACTACTTATTCCGAGATAGCCACACAAATTATCCATTCCCCATAAGAATGAATCAAAGACCCCAAGCAGGCGCATTAGCCCATCAACCCTGCTTTCATAGCACTTCATTGAGTGCCGTTGGCCTCAAGGGCCCTCTACCTCCACCAACCCCAACCTGGCGACCACCCCAGGCTACATATCCACCGGTGCAAGAAGTCCATTGATTTTTTTGTTTTATTCAATCCCCAGGTTGTTTTTCTTTTTGCTCAATTTTAACTGCACAAGGTGGACATGTTGAGTAAGGGCAGGAAATGTAACTCCAGCCTCCATTTTTCACCCTGAAATCTCAAATCAAGCTTTTCGATATTGGTCTCAATGCGTCCCTTGCTTGTCACAAAGCGTTTTACATGTATAGATGCTTTTTTGTTGCTGATTTCAGCTTTTTCCTTTACTTTTCAAGTTCGTCTTGTCCAAAACCGGCTCCCCAGCTTTCCTCTCAAGAGATCCCTTGCCGGATAAGGAATTTCCTTTATATATAGATGCTTTTTCCTTGCTGATTTCAGCTTTTTCCTTTACTTTTCAAGTTCGTCTTGTCCAAAACCGGCTCCCCAGCTTTCCTCTCAAGAGATCCCTTGCCGGATAAGGAATTTCCTTTATATATAGATGCTTTTTCCTTGCTGATTTCAGCTTTTTCCTTTACTTTTCAAGTTCGTCTTGTCCAAAACCGGCTCCCCAGCTTTCCTCTCAAGAGATCCCTTGCCGGATAAGGAATTTCCTTTATATATAGATGCTTTTTCCTTGCTGATTTCAGCTTTTTCCTTTACTTTTCAAGTTCGTCTTGTCCAAAACCGGCTCCCCAGCTTTCCTCTCAAGAGATCCCTTGCCGGATAAGGAATTTCCTTTATATATAGATGCTTTTTCCTTGCTGATTTCAGCTTTTTCCTTTACGTTTCAAGTTCGTCTTGTCCAAAACCGGCTCCCCAGCTTTCCTCTCAAGAGATCCCTTGCCGGATAAGGAATTTCCTTTATATATAGATGCTTTTTCCTTGCTGATTTCAGCTTTTTCCTTTACGTTTCAAGTTCGTCTTGTCCAAAACCGGCTCCCCAGCTTTCCTTTCAGGAGATCCCTTGCCGGATAGGGAATCTCCTTTATATATAGATGCTTTTTCCTTGCTGATTTCAGCTTTTGCCTTTACTTTTCAAGTTCGTCCTGTCCAAAACCGGCTCCCCAGCTTTCCTTTCAGGAGATCCCTTGCCGGAAAGGAAAACTCCTTTATATATAGATGCTTTTTCCTTGCTGATTTCAGCTTTTTCCTTTATTTTTCAAATTCGTCCTGTCCAAAAACCGGCTCCCCAGCTTTCCTCTTAGGAGATCCCTTGCCGGAAAGGAAAACTCCTTTATATATAGATGCTTTTCCCTTGATGATTTGAGCTTTTTCCTTTACTTTTCAAATTCGTCCTGTCCAAAACCGGCTCCCCAGCTTTCCTCTTAGGACATCCCTTGCCGCAAAGGGAATCTCCTTTATATATAGATGCTTTTTCCTTGCTGATTTCAGCTTTTCCCTTTACTTTTCAAGTTCGTCTTGTCCAAAACCGGCTCCCCAGCTTTCCTCTCAAGAGATCCCTTGCCGGAAAGGAAAAAAGCCTTTATATATAGATGCTTTTTCCTTGCTGATTTCAGCTTTTTCCTTTACTTTTCAAGTTCGTCTTGTCCAAAACCGGCTTCCCAGCTTTCCTCTCAAGAGATCCCTTGCCGGATAGGGAAGCTCCTTTATATATAGATGCTTTTTCCTTGCTGATTTCAGCTTTTTCCTTTACTTTTCAAGTTCGTCTTGTCCAAAACCGGCTCCCCAGCTTTCCTCTTCAAGAGATCCCTTGCCGGAAAGGAAAAAAGCCTTTATATATAGGTGCTTTTTCCTTGCTGATTTCAGCTTTTGCCTTTACTTTTCAAGTTCGTCCTGTCCAAAAACCGGCTCCCCAGCTTTCCTCTCAAGAGATCCCTTGCCGGATAGGGAATCTCCTTTATATATAGATGCCTTTTCCTTGCTGATTTCAGCTTTTTCCTTTACTTTTCAAGTTCGTCTTGTCCAAAACTGGCTCCCCAGCTTGCCTCTCAGGAGACTTTTCGAGAATGAGTCATGTTGTATGTCAGGGCTCTTTTTTTGAGCAGGAGTCACGTTTCATGTCACGGCCTTTTTTTTAAGGATTGGGCATGTCGTATGAAAGATTATGATCAATTATGATGAAATCAGGTTAGATACCAAGATGTAATATCATGATAGATTTTGATATAACTAGGGTAGATATCAAGGAATATAATTATGAAGAAAAAATATAAAACCAAGGTCTAAGGGGTCAAATTGTGATAGATTGTGATTTTAATGCATGGATTGTGATGCAGCTGTCCCCTTCATCGGTGTCATGCATGGTTGGTGATGCAGCTGTGCCTTCTTTGCTCGCTTATCGGTTGCAGTCATGGATGGTGATGCAGCTGTCCCCTTCTCACTTGTGTGATCGGTTGAATGCATGGGTGGTGGTGCGGCTGTCCCCTCTGCGTTTGTATCAACAGTGGCATGCATGAATGGTGTTACATTTTTTATTCTCTATTTGTGTCAATAATGACATGCATGGATGGTTTTATACTTGTTCCTTCTTCATTCGTGTCAATGGTGGGATGCATGGATGGTGTTGCAGCTGTTCCCTCTCTGTCTGTGTCAGCAATGGCATGCATGGGTGGTGTTAAAAACTGTGTAAGGTTTTCATGTAGCTTTCAACAAGTGATGTCTTAAGCGCACAGCTGCTACTTTTTTTCCGGAAGTGGCGAGGCTCAGGGTGAATGCTCGAATGCTGTACCTGGCGGCAGCTGATGAGAGGGAGGTGTACATTCATAATGTTGAATGAGCGGGCCTAATCAATGAATAGTTCATATTCCCATGCGCAGCGAGGATGAGCTGGGTCGTCTAAAAACCACCAGTAGCCATCGGTGGTATCAAAGCCTCAGGATTTACAACCGTCTGTTTTGAATGTATTGGTTTAGATCGATTGGCTGCTGAGCTTTTGACAATCCCATCCATGGTCAAGGAGCCAAATGATCTTCCTTATAAGGTCCCATTCCTGAGAGTATGTTTATCTGAAAGGCGCAAATACAAGTATCAAAAGCTGACTGGTTGCTGAGGTCGCAGCAATTGACATCTTGTGGAATTCCTGATTGACACAAGTCAATATGACACATTCACAATTGCAAGATTCTACATTTTGTTTGACTGCCTGGAGCTCTTCACAAGTCAATGGGCTGGAATCGAGCCATTGTGCTTCGACCTCGGATGGCAGAGCAACAATAAAATGTTAAGGCCTTACCAGAATAAGCTGGTTTGGTTGATTCATCCTGGGCTTCCGTCCGTGTTGTTGGTGACCAAGCCATTAGCGAAGGCCACATATTTCCTGAAGACAGTCTTGTTAGTCTTGATTTGGTTAGTGTGATTATTCTGAGTTGCCCACCTTTCGTCATTCAGTGTCTCTTCCTCGCCTAGATCACTGATCGTGATTACGCTGTCTGTGCCCGATAGGCTTGCGTTCGAAGGCTCGAAGAGGCAGTCATCTGGCCTCGAAGTGCAGCTGGGGTCGTTTGATGTGATGCGATTTAGATTTTGAGTTGCACACTCTTCTTCATCCATGGCTTCGTCTTCTACTAGATTGATGACCATGAGTCCACGTTCAAGGCCACATTGTTCGCCTAAGCACATGGAGTATGGAACATTTTCGCGTAGCTAATTTCAGAAGGCTAAGGTGCCGGCACATCATAAAACCGCTCTCGTCTGTTGGGTCTATTCCAACTCGCTTGTCGAAGTGGTAGCACACCTTAGCGTATAGTGCTACGTGGTGTGATGTTCACAGATTCGATTGCTTAGGATCTGGCTTCGCACGTGTCACGTGCCTTCGTCAAATACAAGACCTTGATGGTGGTCTTAAATGCTTTGACATTTGAAAGTGAATCTAAATTGGTGTGCTGAGATTCTGACGCCGCTCATCTTTGACACCTTGACAGCTGCAAAGGGGTTGCCAAATCATAATTGATTGGTGCACTTCGCAAATTCAAAGTGGAGTGCACGTTCGTAGATCTCGGAGTTGTCTTTAGACCTGATCGGTGCTTCAGGACATCGAGTGCTGATCCTCCACGGGTGAGTTGATCGAAATCGATCAAGTTAATCTGAGGTTTTGACTGGGCAAGGCAGAATTTGTTTCTAGCTAACCGTTTGACCCAAAAGCTTGAAGTCAAAGGTGTTTTTGATCAAGATATCTTCCTGGTCATGATAGCTCTATCCCTTGCTGGAAAGGGAATCTCCTCCATATGTAGATGCTTTTTTGCTGCTGATTTCGTCTTTTTCCTTTACTTTTCAAGTTCGTCCTGTCCAAAACCGGCTCCCCAACTTTCCTCTCAAGAGATCCCTTGCCGGATAGGGAAGCTCCTTTATATATAGATGCTTTTTCGTTGCTGATTTCAGCTTTTTCCTTTGCTTTTCAAGTTCGACCTGTCCAAAACCGGCTGGCAAGCTTTCCCCTGAGGAGATCCTTTGCCGGAAAGGGAATCTCCTTCATATGTAGATGCTTTTTTGCTGCTGATTTCAGCTTTTCCCTTTGCTTTTCAAGTTCGTCCTATATTTCTACTTCAGTAAGGTCTCCTCTCCCATGGTGGTAAGCAAAGGAGTGGCACTCAACCACTCGGATGTTCATCCCACGCAAGGATGAATCAAAGACCCCGAGCAGGCGCATTAGCCCATAAGCCCTGCTCTCATAGCACTTCATTGAGTGCCGTTGGCCTCAAGGGTCCTCTGCTACCAGCAACCCCAGCCTGGCGACCAACTCAGGCTACATATCCACCGATGCAACAAGTTCACTGGCTATTTCATTATTCAACCCGCAGGTTGTTTGTTTTTTTTTTAGCTCAGATTGAACTGCGCAAGGTGGACATGTTGAGTAAGGGCAGGAAAAGTAACTGACATTTCACTTTTCACGCTGAAATGCGAAATCCAGTTTTGACTTTCTCTCAAGGAATTATTCCTTGCCACAAGCCATCTATATATAGATGCTTTTTCCTTGCTGATTTCAGCTTTTTCCTTTACTTTTCAAATTCGTCCTGTCCAAAACCGGCTCCCCAGCTTTCCTCTTCAAGAGATCCCTTGCCGGAAAGGGAACCTCCTTTATATATAGATGCTTTTTCCTTGCTGATTTCATCTTTTTCCTTTACTTTTCAATTTCGTCTTGTCCAAAACCGGTTCCCCAGCTTTCCTCTTAGGAGATCCCTTGCCGGATAGGGAATCTCCTTTATACATAGATGCTTTTTCCTTGCTGATTTCAGCTTTTTCCTTTACTTTTCAAGTTCGTCTTGTCCAAAATCGGCTCCCCAGCTTTCCTCTCAAGAGATCCCTTGCCGGATAGGGAAGCTCCTTTATATATAGATGCTTTTTCCTTGCTGATTTCAGCTTTTTCCTTTACATTTCAAGTTCGTCTTGTCCAAAACCGGCTTCCCAGCTTTCCTTTCAGGAGATCCCTTGCCGGATAGGGAACCTCCTTTATATATAGATGCTTTTTCCTTGCTGATTTCAGCTTTTTCCTTTACTTTTCAAGTTCGTCTTGTCCAAAAACCGGCTCCCCAGCTTTCCTCTCAAGAGATCCCTTGCCGGAAAGGAAAAAAGCCTTTATATATAGATGCTTTTTCCTTGCTGATTTCAGCTTTTTCCTTTACTTTTCAAGTTCGTCCTGTCCAAAAACCGGCTCCCCAGCTTTCATCTCAAGAGATCCCTTGCCGGATAGGGAATCTCCTTTATATATAGATGCTTTTTCCTTGCTGATTTCAGCTTTTTCCTTTACTTTTCAAGTTCGTCTTGTCCAAAACCGGCTCCCCAGCTTTCCTCTCAGGAGATCCCTTGCCGGATAGGGAAGCTCCTTTATATATAGATGCTTTTTCCTTGCTGATTTCAGCTTTTTCCTTTACTTTTCAAGTTCGTCTTGTCCAAAATCGGCTCCCCAGCTTTCCTCTCAAGAGATCCCTTGCCGGAAAGGAAAAAAGCCTTTATATATAGATGCTTTTTCCTTGCTGATTTCAGCTTTTTCCTTTACTTTTCAAGTTCGTCCTGTCCAAAACCGGCTCCCCAGCTTTCCTCTCAAGATATCCCTTGCCGGAAAGGGAACCTCCTTTATATATAGATGCTTTTTCCTTGCTGATTTCAGCTTTTTCCTTTATTTTCCAACTTCGTCCTGTCCAAAACCGGCTGGTCAGCTTTCCTTTCAGGAGATTCCTTGCCAGATAGAAAATCTCCTTTGTATGTAGATGCTTTTGTGGTCAGAACGATTTCGAGCCGATTTCGGAGAGGATAACCAAGAGTTATTGGCCAGGAGGGGGCACACTATAAGCTCTAATTCCCACAGTGGGCCTTTGATCTTTGAGGTATTATGACTTGGGGGTTAATTCTACAGATCAGACCATTGGTTTTTGTAAAGTGCTTTTTTGTTTCTCTGCTGCGTATAAATTTGTTGATCCTGTATGGTCCATGGTTTGGATGTTGTGATTGTTTGGTTTAGATCTGTGGAGGCTGATTTGCATAGTATCATGACCATTAGTTTATAAGCATTATTCTCACAAACCATGAGCAGGCTTTTTCAGTAATGGTTTGTGATGTTGGTTGGTATGGCTCAGTTTGAAGCAAGCTAACAGCCATCTTCGGACACATGTCGGCATCGTGATGAGGTGTTATTTGACATACTTGACATATAACAAGAAAAATGGTAAGGTCTATACCCTTGAAATCGATTGTCCAATTTAAGAGGTGTGAATTTTCACTTTCGTCGCGCTTGAAGACACGAGAGCATCGGACGCAGCGATTATCTTTTTCTCGGAGGCACTTATTGTCAGAAGACTGGCCGCTCAGCGAAGCGCTGAAAACGACAATGGGTCATGCAAAGATAAGCAAGCATATCTATCATCTGAAATCATAGACGACCAGTTGAAACTGTAGTGGTGCGGATTATTGACTTTGATGTATGTCATGTCAAGCCCATGACCCTTTTGGTTTTTTCAGCGCTCTGTTTGGTTTCTTTCCCGTTTTGGGAACTTGACCGTCCCAGGCTTTCAGGAATTTGCCTGGCACGAGCTGAGGTGTCCAAACAAAAGAAGCACATTCGCTTGATCAAAACACAGGCCCACCTCGCCAATTATTTCTTTTCGGCTTGTAGCATTTGACCTAGAAGTGCTATTGGATGAGTGTGATTTGTGTGTATAGTAAGAACTATGTACCTAGAAATGCTACTGTTTGACCTAGTAAGTGCTTTGGAACGGGCCTTGTCCACCAACTTGCTCACGAGACCAAGCCGTCCGTGCTCTTTCATCAGAGGTGTTTTTTCAAGAGCCTGACGGCGGAAGTGTTCAAATATAATGTTTGTGTACATTGAAAGCTTGATATTCGCAATACTAAGTCTCTCACCTCGAAAGTGGCATCGTTCTCATCAGCACATTCGAAATGCAAGTAGTAGTACACAATCTTCATAAATTTGACTGCATGTACGTCCTGAGGTCATACGTCGATGGTGTTTTTCACTGCGTGAAATGAACATACACAAGCAATCGCACTCTGAGGGCTAGGCGAATGGGAGTCTGAGCGCCTGACTTTAGATGTAAAGGTGAAAAATGATGGTTGATAAATTTGGAACTTCCCGCCTCGCTGATTTCATAGGTCATGTCGCGAAGCGCATTCTCAGTGTCATTTGTCATGACGCCCAAGGTGTGCATCGCCTGACATCATGGCTGAGGTCTGAACAGGTTAAAATTTGATAGCTTGAGTTTTGCACCATTGTAGGGCTCGAAGGTGTCGTTCGACCTGATCGGTGATTCAGGGCATTTTTTTGTTGATACTGTATGGGTAAGCTGGTTGAGTTCGATCAAGTGAATCTGAGGTTCTGACTGGACAAGCTGTGGCTTGCTTCCACCAATCTGCTTGACTGAAAAGCTCAGAGCCAAAGGTGCTGCAGTCACATACCGTCAATCTTTGGCAATCGCATGCTGAGGCTTCACTTGATGAAAACAAGAATCACTGTTCGCACACAAAGCTGGTTCAAGGAGTCAGGCTGAAAGCTCCAAACTTCACACTCTTAAGCTTTGTTTTGTTGTGCTTTCATTTGAGAAGACCCTTTGCCTTCGATTCACCCTCCTTGTAAATAGTTTCCCAAAAATTTCACATTTCACAAGTTCCCACTGTGTGGATTCTATTTGGGAAGACCCTTTGCCTTCGATTCGCCCTCCTTGCAGGTAGTTTCCCCAAAATTTCACATTTCACAAGTTCTGAAAGTGTGGCTTATATTTGGAAAGACCCTTCCTTCGATTCGCCCTCCTTGTAGGTAGTTTCCCAAAATTTCACATTTCACAAGTTCTGACTGTGTGGCTTCTATTTGGGAAGACCTTTTGCCGTTGATGAGGCCTCCTATACCAGCAGCCTCTCCTTATCGATTTGAAGATCTTAAAGTGCTGTGATAGAGATGTCGATTTCCACCAGGCGAGTCGCAAGCAGCGGCACGGTGCTTTTTCTCGGAAGAATCGGCGAAGCTCAAGGTGCGCTGACGAGCTGGACCTGCGGGCAGTTGACGAAAAGCAAGCGAACAGTCTGCAATTCAAACTTCGAGCCTAGTCCACAAGCAGTTGATTCTGCATTGCGATGCGAGGGTGAGTTGGATGATAGAACAGCCAGTAGGAGTCATCGCAGCAGGAGCAAGGTGAAAAGCCTCGGAGGTGCACAAATGTCTGTTTTCACTATATCCTTAGGTATATTTCACTGCTGAGTGTTCAACATCTCCATCCGTTGTTCAACAGCCAATGTAGCTTCTCTCCATGGCTCCATCCCTTAGAATAGCACCCTTTCAGGAAGATGTGATCAAAAAGCAAAATGCACGTAGGGTTCTGAGTTCCGAACTTGAAAACGTGCGCGATGAACCTGTTTGAAATGGATCAGAGTGACGAAATGTTTCACAGGGTTGACTATGCTTTCCACTGTTCTTTGGTTGTGTTCCACACCTCCAGCTCTTCTTCTGTAAGCGGGATGGCATCTGTCCATTCATCGTTTTCATCTTCTTGTTCGCCGCAGGACATCTCACATGACCTCAAGATGCAGTTGTCATGCTTTAGTCTCATCCAATGTAGTTGTTGAGCTTTGCGCTGTTCTTCACTGCTCAAAGATTCGCCTGATCGGAGCGAACAATAAGTAGAAAGCTGGACAGAAACTATTTCTGAGATCTGAGGTGGTGGCAGCCGGACATGTCCGGGAACAAGTCGCGCTGCCATACGCAGCGAGCTCCCAATGGGTGGTCAATGAAATAAAAGTAGTCATCAGTAGAAGTAAATCCTTGGTTTTGAGCGAGGGTTTGATTCCAAATCTACGAATCTGATTTGGTACCTCTGCTGAGCCTTTGACTTTCCCATCCACCACGTTCGACGAGCCAGTTGATCACTGCAGCAGGCTTCCATCCCTGAAACCATTTGATTTCAGCAGTATGTATTCACAAGTACCGAAGGTACATGTCCACCTGAGGTCGGGGCTTCGAATTGGTCGTGTAAATCCTCGGTAAGTAACGTCCAAAGGAGTAAAACGCACGCCCAAAGTTGTATGAATCGCAGCGTGATCATGCTCAGCATTTCCAGCCTGTATCTCTTCGTCGGTGAATGGAATGGCATCCAGCAATCGCGTCCCGGCCTGAGTCAACAGGGCAATATGCCAACCTAACGGAAAAGGACTTAAATACACTGCTGTGAATTTATTTGTTTCTTAGGTTCTGTCAGCATTGCTTGTTGTATCTGAGGCTTTGGCGTTGGACATCTTTTCTTCCTGAGACAGAGTACCAATGTATCGGTGATTCAGGGCATCTTGCGCTGACACTGCATGAAAAAAATAGGTCTGAATCGATCAAGCGATTCTGAGGTTCTGACTGGACAAGCTGTGGTTTGCTTCCACCAATCTGCTTGACTGAAAAGCTCAGAGCCAAAGGTGCTGCAGTCACATACCGTCAATCTTTGGCAATCGCATGCTAAGGCTTCACTTGATGAAGGCAAGAATCACTGTTCGCACACAGCTGTTTCAAAGTGTCAGGCTGAAAGCTCCAAAGTTCAGACTCTTAAGCTTGGTTTTGTTTTGCTTCCATTTGGGATGATTCTTTGCCTTCGATTCACCCTCCTTGTGAGTAGTTTCCCCAAAATTTCACATTTCACAATTTTTGATTCTCGGGGTTTAACTTTTGAAGACCCTTTGCCAAAAAAAGCTGTCGCTAGCAGATTCGCTGATTCTGGAGATACGTTGTCACGTGAAAATGTGCTATGCATATCTGTCCGCAAAAGGATCACATGTCAGTTCGCAACTGCAACTGCACACTAGAACTTTTTTTTGACTCTCTGTGGCGGTGAGTGATCATTCAAAATCTTGAGTTATTGAAATCGGCATTGCAGCATTTGCGCTTTGTTTTGCAAGCATCGGTAACTAAATTATAGGAAGCAGGTTTGTCATATATGCACATAGTCATCATTCAATTATTGTTTCTTTAGCGCATTGCTGCTTTCTTTGCCTGCTGCTTAAGCTTTTCCCTCTTCACACGTTGCCTGACCTTGGTTTGACAAGGTCTTTTCGGACAAGCTAGCAGCTTCTTGATGAGCTTTTTAGACAAGTGGGAACCATACCTCCACGCCATTTCATGGCGTTTTTTGAGGCTCCAGGCCGGTTTCCATTTATTGTTGCTCAGCGCCCGGAGCTCTCTTGTGAAACGTTTGAGTCCTTTTGGTGCGTCAGTTCGGCACTGGGACTCCTCCAGCCAGTCCTCCATCGTGTAATGCTCCCATTTTTTGGTTGGGGTTACACTTCTCAGGACTTTTGCGACCTTATCTGTCATCTGGTCGCTGTATTGTTTCATGAAAAGAGTTTTTTGGTACTGACTCCAGGTCAAACGCCTTTGGCGTGCAAGCTGGTACTTGCATCTGATGACCTCCGGCATTGTTTTTACAGATGCATCCTCGACTGCGTAGAGTCTGTCCAATTTGTCTTCCCTGTCTTCTTTCGACTTCAGGGTTCTCTTTACATTGAAGTGGCTTTTCTCAAATTCCCAGTCCGCTTCCTGGGATTGAAAATACGGATTTAGAGTTGCACAACCCGCACAGACTTCACTCTCAGCGTCGCAGTTGCCCTGGCAATGGCTAGCAATTATGCAATGATAGTGCAAAATGCTTGACACTGCAAAATCAGGCTTGAGATTTGCAAACAGCTTAAAGTAAAGGCTGTCCTCTCCACAAAATCCATAGGATGTCTCGCGGATGTCCACCGTCCGATTCATCACACCTTGGTTTCCAAGATCTACTGACTGCAATCGACCACTAGCTGACAAGCAATGAATGAGGCTTGGGAGGATCTGAGGTTTGCACGATCGTAGTGCTCGAAGTTGTCGTCGTACCTGGTCAGTGGTTCAGGGAATTGAGTGCTGATATTACATGGGTAAGTTGGTTGAATTCGATCAAGTGAATCTGAGGTTCCGACTGGACAAATTGGTGTTTGCTTGCACCAAGCTGTTTGACCCAAAAGCTCTGAGCCACATGTGCTGCAGTCACATACCGTCAATCTTTGGCAATCGCATGCTGAGGCTTCACTTGATGAAAGCAAGAATCACTGTTCGCACACAGCCGTTTCAAAGTGTCAGGCTGAAAGCTCCAAAGTTCAGACTCTTAAGCTTTGTCTTTTTTTGTTTGCTTTCATTTAGGAAGACCCTTTGCCTTCGATTCACCCTCCTTGTGAGTAGTTTCCCCAAAATTTCACATTTCACAAGTTTCGATTCTCGGGGTTTAACTTTTGATGACCCTTTGCCTTCGATTCGCCCTCCTTGCAGGTAGTTTCCCCAAAATTTCACATTTCACAACCTTCGATTCTCGGGGTTTAACTGGGGAAGACCCTTTGCCGATAAAAGGTGTAGCTAGTAGGTTCGTGTCGTTTTGAGGTGTTGACTTGGAAGCATCGCAGCTGCCCCTTCTTTTTGACGAATTTGGCGAGCTTATCTCGGGTGCTCGCTCAGTGTGTACCTGCACAGGTTGACGAGGGACTGATTCACTAAATTTTGATGGTTATGATCACCGAGCCTACTCCAAGAAGAAGTCGTCTTCCCATGCCCACAGGTCATAGGTACGACCATGGTGGTACCACCAGTGCTCTTCATTGAAATCTCGAAAGCCTCGGTCGCACGGATTCATGTGTTCAAAAACAGGGTGTTAGTTAAATAACCACTTCTGAGCTTCTGACACTCCCAGCCGTTGTCCACCAACCATGTTATGACGGATCTGGGCTCCCATCCCTGAAAGCAAGGTTTCACACTAGGGATTTGCAAGTATGAAGGTGCAAAGCATAGACATGTTTCTGAGGTTGGAACTTGGAACTTCTTCTTGAAAGCCTGAGCAGGTGAGTGTGCGCTATAGCAATTATAAATTCTGGACTGTAGTGCTGATAGTCCCGGCCTTCAACTCAGCGACGCTCAGACGGCGAGTTGGTAGGAACTCGTCCGACCTTAGTTTGTGGATCATAGGCATTAGATTCCTGAAATTGAGGAAGATACTCTAAGGTCCGTACGTGTCATCGCTGGCTTGCCCACCATCCGTGCAGTCAACGACTTTGAAGCCAAGCTGTAGTCCACAAGGCTCACCTCAGCACAGCAAAAAGGGTGATAGCAACGTCTGATCACAGATATCAAAAAAACCACTGAGCTAATGACAAAGGACCACGTCGTTATCGCCGCGGTACGTTGGGTCCTCTCCCACTTTGTTGCGCTGCTTCTTACAGGCCTTAGGTCATGACACCCAACGATCTCTGGACACGCCCCGCCCGGTTTCTAAGGTGTAGACCTCGCAGATCTTTCCACCCTCTGTGAGGTAGAGTACCTCAGGGTCAACAACCAGAAGCTCTGATGTCTTTTTCACCTTCAGCCTGCATGCCACTTGATAGCAATGAGAATCTGGCTTTCGTCATGAGGCAAAAGCAGCAAATCAAAGACGCGAGAGCAAATCTGATGCTTGAAATGAAAGCTGCGGGCGCAAGGTCCATGATTTCGACAGCTTTGCTTTCATGCAGACATCACGCGCTGCCAGCTGAATCAAAATTCAGGTTGTCAATCAAAAGCTCTGACTGTCTTGATGTCTGGACCTTTCATTCCAAAATCCGACTCTCAAGCTTTCATCTGATAAGATTCTTTGCTCTGGATTTGCCCTCCTTGCAGGTAGTTTCCCCAAAATTTCACATTTCACAAGTTTCGATTCTCGGGGTTTCACTTGGGAAGACCCTTTGTCGATAAAAGGTGTAGCTGGTAGATTCACTGATTCTGGAGATACGTTGTCACGTGAAAATGTCCTATGCATACCTGTCCACAAAAGGATCGCATGTCAGTTCGCAACTGCAATTGCACAACCGCACTTTTTCTTTGACTCTTTGTGGCGGTGACTGATCATTCAAAATCTTAAGCTATTCAAATCGGCATTGCAGCATGTGCGTTCTGTTTTGCAAGCATCGGAGAATAAATTATAGGAAGCAGGTTTGTCATATATGCACATAGTCATCATTCAATTATTGTTCTTTAACGCATTGCTGCTTTCTTTGCATGCTGCTTAAGCTTGTCCTTTTTCACACGTTTCCTGACCTTGGTTTGACCAGGTCTTTTGGGACAAGCCAGCAGCTTCTTGATGAGCTTTTTACACAGGTGGGAACCATACCTCCACGCCATTTCATGACGTTTTTTGAGGCTCCAGGCCGCTTTCCATTTATTGTTGTTCAGCGACCTGAGCTCTCCTTTGAAACGTTCGAGCCCTTTTGGTGCGTCAGTTGGGCACTGGGACTCTTCCAGCCAGTCCTCCATCGTGTAATGCTCCCACTTCTTGGTTGGCCTTACACTTCTCAGGACTTTTGCGACCTTATCTGTCATCTGGTCGCTGTATTGTTTCATGAAAAGAGTCTTTTGGTACTGACTCCAGGTCAAACGCCTTTGGCGTGCAAGCTGGTACTTGCGTCTGATGACCTCCGGCATTGATTGGACAGACTCATCCTGGACTGCGTAGAGTCTGTCCAATTTCTCTTCCCTGTCTTCTTTCGACTTCAGGGTTCTTGAAAAATCGAAGTGGCTCCTTTCAAATCCCCAGTCCATTTCCTGGGTTTGAAAATACGGATTTAGAGATGCGCAACCCGCACAGACTTCACTCTCAGCGTCGCAGTTGCCCTGGCAATGGCTGTCAATTATGCAATGATAGTGCAAAATGCTTGACACTGCAAAATCAGGCTTGAGATTTGCAAACAGCTTAAAGTAAAGGCTGTCCTCTCCACAAAATCCATAGGATGTCTCGCGGATGTGCACCGTCCGATTCATCACACCTTGGTTTCCAAGATCTACTGACTGCAATCGACCACTAGCTGACAAACAATGAATGAGGCTTGGGAGGATCTGAGGTCTGCACGGTCGTAGTGCTCGAAGTTGTCGTCGTACCTGGTCAGTGGTTCAGGGCATTGAGTGCTGATATTACATGGGTAAGTTGGTTGAATTCGATCAAGTGAATCTGAGGTTCTGACTGGACAAATTGTGGTTTGCTTGTACCAAACTGTTTGACTCAAAAGCTCTGAGCCACATGTGCTGCAGTCACATACCGTCAATCTTTGGCAATCGCATGCTGAGGCTGAAAGCTCGAAAGTTCAGACTCTTAAGCTTTGTTTTGTTTTGCTTTCATTTGGCATGACCCTTTGCCTTCGATTCACCCTCCTTGAGGGTAGTTTCCCCAAAATTTCACATTTCACAAGTTTCGATTCTCGGGGTTTAACTTTGGAAGACCCATTGCCTTTGATTCGCCCTCCTTGCAGGTAGTTTCCCCAAAATTTCACATTTCACAAGTTTCGATTCTCGGGGTTTAACTTTGGAAGACCCATTGCCTTTGATTCGCCCTCCTTGCAGGTAGTTTCCCCAAAATTTCACATTTCACAAGTTTCGATTCTCGGGGTTTAAGTGGGGAAGACCCTTTGTCAACAAAAGGTGTAGCTAGTAGGTTCGTGTTGTTTTGAGGTGTTGACTTGGAAGCATCGCAGCTGCCCCTTCTTTTTGACGAATTTGGCGAGGCTTATCTCGGGTGCTCGCTCAGTGTGTACCTGCACAGGTTGATGAGGGAATGATTCACTAAATATTGATAGTCATGATCACCGAGCCTACTCCAAGAAGAACTCGTCTTCCCATGCCCACAGGTCATGGGTACGACCATGGTGGTACCACCAGTGCTCTTCATTGAAATCTCGAAAGCCTCGGTCGCACGGGTTCATGTGTTCAAAAACAGAGTGTTAGTTTGGTTCCACTTCTGAGCTTCTGACACTCCCAGCCGTTGCCCACCAACCATGTTATGACGGATCTGGGCTTATGCTTGCCATTCGCCAATGCCATCCCAAGCACGCCCTAAATCATTTTTGGACGCAAGAACCACCATCGGCAATTGCGCTCTATTAATCAAAACTCCGGAGCACAAAGCAAAATGCAACAAATAGTAGTGCATCTGCATCGATGAAAAGCCGCCAGTACGGTGGAGAGTTTGGCCAACTTCTCGCCGCAAGCGCTTCATCTCCGCTGGCTGCATGATGGGTGCTTCCCATAACAATTTGAAGCTGGCGTAGTCGAAGTCATCAAAATTGCAGATATCCACCACTCTCGTCACCAGTAAGAACATGCCTTCTTCCTCCAGCCAGTCCAAGATAACATCTTCGGAAGGACATGGATGTCGTTGGAAGAAGTCGCGCAGCTCAGCTTGCTCCGCCCGCACGGCGGCCTCCAAAGCATCCACCTCAGCATGGCATGGCGGATCAGCATGTCTAATTACCAAACAACTTTTTATGGTACCTCGGGGTCAACAACCAGAAGCTCTGATCTCTTTTTCACCTTCAGCCTGCATGCCACTTGATAGCAATGAGTATCTGGCTTTGGTCATGAGGCAAAAGCAGAAAATCAAAGACGCGAGAGCAAATCTGGTGCTTGAAATGAAAGCTGCGGGCGCAAGGTCCATGATTTCATGAGCTTTGCTTTCATGCAGACATCACGCGCTGTCAGCTGAATCAAAATTCAGGTTGTCAATTAAAACCTCTGATTGTCTTGATGTCTGGACCTTTCATTCCAAAATCCGACTCTCAAGCTTTCATCTGATAAGATTCTTTGCTCTGGATTTGCCCTCCTTGCAGGTAGTTTCCCCAAAATTTCGCATTTCACAAGTTTCGATTATCGGGGTTTCACTTAGGAAGACCCTGTGCCGATAAAAGGTGTAGCTAGTAGATTCCTGTCATTTTGACATATTGACTTGGAAGCATCGCAGCTGCCCCTTCTTTTTGCCGAATTTGGCGAGGCTCATCTCGGGTGCTCGCTCACTGTGTACCTGCACAGGTTGATGAGGGAATGATTCACTGGAAATTGATAGGTATGATCACCGAGCCTACTTCACGAAGAAGTCGTCTTCCCATGCCCATTGTTTAGGCGGCGAGATGCTGGGGATTGATCTGACCTTAGTTTGTGGCTCATAGGCATTAGTTTCCTGAGGTTGAGATACACAAGTTCCGCACTCATTGTCGCTGACTAGCTCCAGATCCGTGCAGTCAACGACTTTGAAGCCAAGCTTTAGTCCACAACGCTTACCTAAGCACATTGAAAGTGGATGACAGCAGTGTCTGATCATAGATGACAAAAAAAGCAACTGAGGTACTGACAAAGGACCACATCGTTTTCCCCGTGGTACGTGG
This sequence comes from Symbiodinium kawagutii, assembly GCA_009767595.1. NCBI lineage: Eukaryota > Dinophyceae > Suessiales > Symbiodiniaceae > Symbiodinium > Symbiodinium kawagutii. The sequence continues at coordinate 26,712 of VSDK01000010.1, forward strand.
GGTCTTCTCCCACTTTGCTGCATTGCTCCTTGCATACCTTAGTTTGTGCCAATATCGATCTCTGGGCAGTTACTGGGTGTTGCTGAGTTATAGACTTCGCAGAATTTTCCACCTTCTGTCAGGTAGAGCACCTCAGGGTCAACAGTCAGAAGGGTTGATTCTTTTCAACTGCGCCTGGATGCCATTTGATAGCATTGAGTATATGGCCTTGGTCATGAGGCAAAAACAGCAAATCAAACAGGCGAGAGCAAATCTGATGCTTGAAATGAAAGCTGCGGGCGGAAGGTCCATGATTTCAAGAGCTTTGGTTTCATGCAGACATCACGCTCTGTCAGCTGAATCAAAATTCAGGTGTCAATTAAAAGCTCTGACTGTTCTGATGTCTGGACCTTTCAATCCAAAATCCGACTCTCAAGCTTTCATCTGATAAGATCCTTTGCTATCTATTTGCTTCCCCTTGCAAGTAGTTTCCCCAAAATTTCACATTTCACAAGTTTCGATTATCGGGGTTTCACTTGGGAAGACCCTGTGCCGATAAAAGGTGTAGCTAGTAGATTCCTGTCATTTTGACATATTGACTTGGAAGCATCGCAGCTGCCCCTTCTTTTTGACGAATTTGGCGAGGCTCATCTCGGGTGCTCGCTCACTGTGTACCTGCACAGGTTGATGAGGGAATGATTCACTGGAAATTGATAGGTATGATCACCGAGCCTACTTCACGAAGAAGTCGTCTTCCCATGCCCATTGTTTGGGTATTGATCTGACCTTAGTTTGTGGCTCATAGGCATTAGTTTCCTGAGGTTGAGATACACAAGTTCCGCACTCGTTGTCGCTGACTAGCTCCAGATCCGTGCAGTCAACGACTTTGAAGCCAAGCTTTAGTCCAGAACGCTTACCTCAGCACATTGAAAGTGGATGACAGCAGTGTCTGATCACAGATACAAAAAAAAGCAACTGAGGTACTGTCAACGGATCACATCGTTTTCCCCGCAGTACGTGAGATCCTCTCTCACTTTGCCGGCTACGAGGCTTCTCATTGGTAAACTTGTCTTTCCCAATCCGGCTCTCAGCTTTTCCTTTAAGGGAAACCCCTTGCCGGGTACGAGGTCTTCCCTGGAGGTAGTGGTCTCAAACTTGTTCATTCTTTCACGCTTGGGTTGTTAAGTTTTCCTTTGAGAGAGCCCCTTGCCGCGGACGAGGCTTCCCATTGGTAAACTTAACGTTCCCAGCAATCCGGCTCTCAACTTTTCCTTTGAGAAAACCCCTTGCCGGGTACGAGGCTTCTCATTGATAAACTTGTCTTTCCCAATCCGGCTCTCAACTTTTCCTTTGGGAAACCCCCTTGCCGGGTACGAGGTCTTCCCTGGAGGTAGTGGTCTCAACCGTTTCTTTGGAATCGATCTGGGGCCTTACCTCAGTGGAGGTGCAGCCGGCAGGCGCTTCCAAAGCTTGCTGGTAGAAAGTGTTATTCCCAATCCGGCTCTCAACTTTTCTTTTGGGAAGACCCCTTGCCGGGTACGAAGTCTTCCCTGGTAGTACTGGCCTCAAACTTGCCCATTCATCCTTGCTTGAGAAGTTAGGTTTTCCTTTGAGAGAGCCACTTGCCGCGGACGAGGCTTCCCATTGGTAAACTTAACGTTCCCAGCA
>VSDK01000013.1:0-21700 GCA_009767595.1 Symbiodinium kawagutii
CAAGCGGCGATTGACTGCGACTTCGGAATTGCCGATTTCCGCCGTTAATTTTTTTGGACCGCTGAGAGAGATTGCCACTAGCAAACGAAGCTGTGCCAACCCCAAGCTTGGACATTGGTGTAGCCGATTTTCAGAAGGTGAAGGTTGGTTGCGCTGCAGTGTTTGTTGAGGATTGTCGTTGCAAGGGCAAGGTTGAATGTTGAGCATCAAGTAGTGGCTTCTAGCTCCCAGATTTGAAAAAAATGTCAGAATTTTCAAAATTACATGCGTTTTTGCGAGCAGAAGCGATTCTGGTTTGGGGGTCGCAAAATGGAGGATTTTGAGGTGCCGTGTCAGAGTGCCTCTTCAGTACTCCTACTACTACTACTACTACTACTACTGCTACTACTACTATTACTATTACCACTACTATAACTACTATGATGATATTGTTTGATGGACAAACATTTCGGACGGAAAATTTTTAATTAAAATAAGAAGAGCAATAAAAAACAATAGCAATAATAAGAAAACTGTTAATAAAGATAAAAATAATGATAAAAATGTCCAAACATAGAAAAATAATAAAATTAAAAAACAATAATAATAAGAAGGAGAAGAAAATAAAAATAATCATAATCATAATCATAATCAGAAAAACAATGAAAATGATAATAATGATCATAATCAACAATAAAAACAATCAAAACATTCAAAAACGATAATAAAAAACAATAAGAACAGCATTACTTTCGGCGAACTTTACGCTTTAAGCTTCCAGGTCATCTGCAGCGGACTTTAAGTCTTAAGTCCAAGGTCACCTTCGGACCTCAAGCCTTAAACAGACCTTAAGCCTTAAGTCCAATCACCTTAAGCCGACCTTAAGCTTTAAGGTCCAAGAACACTTTGAGCCGACCTTAAACCTTAAGGTCCAAGGTCACTTTCGGACGGACCTTAAGCCCAAGCTTTAAGATCCAAGGTCACTTAAGCCGACCTTAAGCCTTAAGGTCCAAGGTCACCTTCGCCTTAAGGTCAGCTTGGACGAAGGTCTCCGACCCGATATGGGCGAGAGGGAACTTGGCACAGTCAGGGTACCTGGAAGCCACCTCAATGAGCTTAAGTCAACACGTTGTGTTTGCAGTGCAGGCCACAGTGACAGACCCCATTCGACACCTTCTAAACAATCATGGGAAACCCTTTGACACATTTAAGGCAAATGGCATTTCTTGACTGGGATCTACGTTCCTAGTTCAGAGCTAGGCAGAACGGCGCCGTCAAGGTTTGTGAAAATAGAAAACTTATTTGTACAGGAAAGAATATGTTTCCACCACACTTTGAAATGTAATTCTTTTGATTGAGCAAGGATCGGTAACTTTCTTTGGTCTTTGTGTGTTTTGGTTGCTAATCGACAAAGTGACAGTTTGTGTCAATGTCACCATGGGGGAAAAACAAACCACCGCAGCAAAAAAAACAGTGATTAAGCAACAAGAGAACGGCCATGCACTTAGACTTAGAACATAAAAAAGTTTGCATTCTCGCTCAAAATCGTCTGGAACTAGACTGAGCGGAAGGTATCAAAATTGGAGCTGACTCGATTTTAAAAGTTCCAAGTGAGAAGCAAAGTCTAGGGACTCTGTCTTCCTGAAAGGTTGCCAGATGAGCTGAGTATCTGTCAAATTATGCAGAATTCTACCAACAACAACGCACTTTTTCTTGTAACAGCATCACGCTCACAAATGAATATGGGGGGCCCATGATTGGTGAACCATCAATCACAATTGTCATTACCATCATCATCATCATCATCGTCATCGTCATCATCATCATCATCATCACCATCATCATCATCATCATCATCATCATCATCGTCATCATCGTCACCACCATCATCATCATCATCATCTTCATCATCAACATCATCATCATCATTATCATCATCATTGCCATTTTCATCATCAACATCATCATCATCATCATCATCAGCATTATCATCATGATTTTGATCATCATCGTCATCGTGGCCACTTTTCTCAGTCAATAAGCCATTCACCTAATCAACCAATCATTCATTCAGTGAAGCAGCCAAAGCGCCAGCCGTCCAAGCAGCCAAGCATTCAACCAGTCGATCAACCAATCCATGATGCAACCAATCAATTAGCCAGTCATGCAAGCAACTTATCAATCGGTCAATCAATTAGCCAGTCATGCAAGCATTTTATCAATCGGTCAATGAATTAGCCAGCCAATCAATCAACCAATCAATCAATCAAGCAAGCAATCAATGATTCATTCAATCAATCAATCAGTCAATCAATCAATCAATCAATCAATCAATCAATCAATCAGTCTACCAATCAGTCATTCAACCAAGCAATTCGTCAGTGAGTCAAACAATTTATCAACCAGCCAGTCCACCAATTAATCAGTCAACGAATTCATCCTTTGACCAATTGATGAATCAATCAATCAATCAATCAATCAATCAATGAATCAATCAATCAACCAATCAATCAATGAGTCAATCAATCAACCAACCAACCAATCAATCAGTCAAACAATCAATCACTTGCTCAGGGTCGAATACCAGGCATTGAATGGAGAACATCGAAAGTGATGATCCCATCATCACCCAATTGTCAATGTCCGGATACATCCAGTGTGACCGGCAAAATTTTGGGTGAAAATGATTGATTATGAACTAACCACGTGGTTCACAAATCCAAATGTGTAAAACGTGGTGTTGGTGCCCCAAAACCTGCTTCGTCGTGCAATAGTCAATCCAAGTTTGAAAGGGTGTTTTTTGATGCTTTTTGTGTGTGTAGCAATCATTGGTCATTGCCTTTGCGACCATGACGAAACGTCGTCAACAACTCAAATTGCCATCGCGTCGCCGTCATTATCAACATCATCATCAATCTTCACAGGATACCCACAAATTTCTCGCAAATTCAAGATGTGTTCCTGGTTTGTGGTGGCTCAAACCATTTTTTGGTTGCGCAGATTTGTGGTTTCAGCCGGTTTCAGCACATGATTTCCTTGCAAGCACAATGGGTGTATCCATAAGGTATTGCGCCCCACCATTGCCGTACCCCACAATTTTTATGCCAGACGCGAACGTTGGGTGTCAACATGATTTTCAATGATCTGCCGGTGGACTGAACAGATTCGATTTGACATAAAAACAATTCAATTCTGGGGACATGATCCTCATTTCTGATGCTTCATGTTCTGAATGAAACATATGTTGAGTGGTCACTTCCCAAATTTGGTTGTTTCAAACCCAGATATGAATGTTCAATGCGAATCCGTCATCTGAAATTCGTAGTATCTTTGTGAGGGAAATTTGAAACCAAAAATATGTTTGTTTTGGTGGTTCCCCCTCATTAACCATTGTTTTCCGTATTATTCTTTGGTTACCATCCCCAATTCTTTGTTGGTTAATATTGGCCCATAGACACATCTTCAGAAACTGAACATCAAAAAAAACTGAATCTGGCATGGGTCGCTGACGGAGATGGAAGAATCCTTGCAGCAGTTCTGCGACAAGTGGCAACTGGATGGTGATGCGCAAAATTTCCTGAGGCCCGAAAAGGGGCTGAGAGACTTATGAAGTGCAGCTGGAAAATGGATGGTTTTTTGTCACCTAGTTTTTACGCAATCGACTTCCAGCGAAAGAAAAAAAAACAAATTTAGTTGCCTTCTATGGGGAAAAAAATTATACATCTATTCAGCGTTGTTCTCAAGTACGTAATTTCAGCGCAAAAAAAAATCTGGAGGTTTTGTCAACCGCAGCGGGTCCTTCCATCGTTTTTGCAGAACTGTAGAATTAGGTGTCCATAATGTCCATATGTCAATAGACTGATGGGGCATCGAGATCATCACTATTGCCCATCATCAACCAACAGTCATGTTCATAATTGTACCTATGAACATGATCATCATCAACATAGTCATTATCATCATGATCTCAATCAAGCATGAACCATGATAAATGATTAAGTATCATCAACCACTATTGACAATGTCGAATGATTCTCGTGGCCCATCAACCACTGGGTGCTGTATTTGCTGTCAAAGTGTTAAACGTCGTCATAAATAGATTGGGGTGGGGAAGGCTGAGTAGAGTAGGCCAATACTGGGCAGTACCATTGGCCTCGGTCTCACCATGTTTCATTCAAAGCCATGGTGCTTGTTCTGCAAATCATAGAAAATCAGTGGCTGAAACCAGTTGTCGTCACGGCAGGTGAACAGGCGACCAATCTCAGCAATAGCCACGATTTTGGTGATATCCAAAGCAGAATGTAACGAAACTGGACATCATTTTTAGTAGCAAAGAAAGGATTATCCATCCAAATAAATAGCTTGAATTAGGTCTTTGCTATTTGGATGGATAATCTCTTCTCGGACATAAGTGGAAAACAATTTCGCTCTCATGCTAAATGGCACTGGCCAAAACTCATTACTTTGTGCTGTATAGAGGGATATCTATTCTGTTTTGTGATGAAGAAGGGCTCAAAACCATTTTGCTGGGAGCGATTGCTGAAAAGGTATTCCTATGACAACCTGTTGCGATCACATGTTCTCATGTGTAGATTTACAGGTCCATGATATAGGTATATGTGTACATATACAATATTTAAATATTGATATTATGATGTATTTCTTGTTCAAGGTCCCCCAAGTTGGATGGTCAGTTGGTCGATAGCCATAGGGTAGGTACCATTTTGATGCTACTGCTAGAGGTCGCAATCACTTGCTCTTCAGCTCTCCAACTAGCTCCCTCTCAGGTAAGTGGACATTTGGCTGGGATAGCTATGATTTGTATGGGTATGTGATCCCTCCATACTTAAGTTGTTCATTGATCAACAGCTGTCGAAGTATAGTTCTTACTGTTGCTTGCTATCCAAGATTGTCAACTACTATTAACCATTGTTAACCATGATTCACAATGTTACAACCACGGCTTAATCACCAAGATCCACGAGGAATCAGAATTTGTAGCCGCCTTTCACCACCGGTCCATAAGGAGTTTTCACCACGGTGACCAACCGCGACCAGGGCCCTGGACCCAGCGGCGCTGGAAGTTGTGATCTCAGATTTCGCACCACATGAGGTGCACGCCGATTTCGCCGGCCTATCATTGGTTGTGATCCCCAAACAATCAGAATGTCGTTTTGAATCAGATTGACTCTTGTTGTTGTTGGTGTTGTTGTTGGCGTTGGTGTTGTTGGTCTTGTTGGTGTTGGTTTTGTTGTTGTTGTTGTTGTTGTTGTTGCTGTTGTTGCTGTTGTTGCTGGTGTTGTTGCTGGTATTATAGTGACTATTGTTGTTGGCCCAAACCAAACGAAGCAGAGGTGCGTGTAGCAGCTACAATCTACTCAAGTAATTGCTGAGGGCCCGAATTTCCAACTGCAGCACAGTGGATAGTCACACACACACACACACCACACCTTGTTTTTTTGTGAAGGGAAATCCCTATGGGGGTGATGAGGTCACAGAAATCCATGGGTTGCGATTAAACACCTGGCACTGATCTGATGCAGCAGTCTGGTGAATGTTTCGGGGGTTGGGGCCGAGGCTTGTCACTGGTTTCTCACAATGTGAAGACTCTTTCGATTTGAGTATATAAGCTGAATATGTGATGGGCCATCCCTCCTTCTGAAGTTATGGGTTCGCGATGCTGGACTTTGAAATCGCTTTGTCGCAACTTCAGACAATTCCAAACAGAATGTTTTGCCCAAGCGTTGTCGCCGCAGGGCACGCAGGACGTTGCAGGGAAGCTCTACTCCTTTGCCAAAGGGATTTCTCGACAGCCTCGACAAGAGGAGGTGGAGGCGCCAAGCGACCCTAGATGGCAACATGGTTCAGCCATGGCCTTCTCAGCTTCGAACAGATTTGGCACAGCCCACAAGGTAAAGGGGTTTCCTCTGCTAGGGGAAATCATCAAATCTTGGTTCACACCTTCGTTCCTGAGTGTAGCCTCAAGATTTTAGCATGAATCTGGCAGAGGGCCCAACAAAGAAGCCAATGCCATGGAGAAAGCAGTTCTGGGATTCTGAGTCCAGAGAACAGAATCTGGATGAAGTCAACTCAAGCGTCAGATCTGCTATGGCTTCACCAATCCGTCAGTGAGAGAGCATCAGAGTGGAGGGCTGCAAGCGTTTGGGCGGTTGCCATATCTCCACTTGATCATTGTTTATGAGGTTCCACCATTGCTGGCGTATTGAAGGTTATTGAAACCTAGAACATCCAAATAGAGTCGCGAAGACAGTGTCTACCGTTCTCGCATCCCCATTGCTGCTGGTTCTTGCTGCTGGTTCTATGCGCTCTGAACGGCAATTGCAATAGATGGGTGGCATTTGATTGAAACATACGACCAGTCACAGCCAGCAACAGTAATAATCAGCACCTGCCAGAAAAAGATATAACCAGCAATAGTAAGCTACCACCAGATGTAACAGTTGATCCGCCCTGCTGGTTGATGGTGGGATTCCAGTACCGTGGCTGCGGGTTGATCAGGTTCAGCATGGTTCATGGTTGATGAATGAAAGTCCTCAAGGATGGCCTAGCACTGGTGATGAACAGCGGTAAATGATGGTTGATGCTGGGTAGTGCTTAGTGACAGTCACTCATTAAGTGCGGGAAAATCAATTCGCTGTGGAAACCTCATGGCGAATCCCTGGATTTTCCGATGTTAAACTACTGGTGTGTATATGTATCAACTCAAGAAATCCACATGAACCAACCGGATTGACCGCGAAGTAGCACCTTGAACCAGTCTTCGGTTGACAATCACACTGGTCAGTTGATTAGTTGATTGTTTCTTTTTGGTTTGCCCTTGAAATGTCAGAAACCCAGAAGTAGCTGTTGAAGTGAACTGTAGATGAGTGAAAATTGTATACCCGTCATCACGATCTCTCTTACTGCAAGGGTACATCACTGATGCACCAGCTTTGCAACTCTCAGCCCCTCTGCGGAAGTGCAGGCCTTCATCCAGAAGTGGAATTTGGATTCGTCAACGGCACCTCGAAGACCATGGCAGGGTCAGTTGCTTGTGCGTTTGTGGCTGGTTGGTTAGCTTGATGATGTGGCTTTTGTTGGTAGGTTCCTCAGTTGGTTGTGTGTATCGATCATGTTGGTATCTGCTCTAGCTGTAGTTTTCAATGGTAATCTTCGAGTTGATCTTCCCCTCAGCTTGGAATCTTAAAAGGAGCAGTTGGGAGTAAGGGGTACCAAGGACTAGCCTTTTTGAGGGCCCTTAAAGGGGTAGCGATTTGGAGCTACCAGGAGTGCTCTAACCAAATGATAGTTTCGACATGAGCAATTTGTAAGATTCTTAGCAGCCATTCTTGGCCCGTAACCTTTGAACGTTGGATTTCTTATAGATGGTACAGTAAACGGTTTGCCGTGAACAAAACAGAATGTGTGGGGCGAAGATTTCCGACTTCAGATGAGTGAAAGAAGGATTGCGCTGGCCTCCCAAGATCCCGATGGTTGGGCACCTTATCAGGGAAGGTGAGATTAGCACTGTGGACTGGCCATGTCTCCCGTGTCTACCTATTCCCAAGCAAGAGAAACGGTGCTTTTTCTTGATTCTACTTTGGGATGTCTGTAAATCAAAGTAATCAAAGTAGATGCACCCCAAAGTAGATTTGCAATTTACACCCTACAGGCGCACCTGTCAGACCTTCCATTTTGATCTGCGGAGGGGTGCGGATCCCAACGGCCCCGAGGCCAAATGGATCCGCGAACTTCCGCAGGAGGTGAAAGATCCCTTAGTACTTCGGCTGCAAGGGCGGCACTGGCCACGTCAGGGCTGGTGATGGGCAGGTGAGCGCCATGTAACAACCTCTGCTGGAGAGCGGAAGAAAATAATTATGTTCAGGTTTTGTTGGGGTTGATTGGATGACGGTCTTTTTTGAATGCCTCGAGGTTGAACACTGGAACTGGAGGCTAGTTTCAACGAAAGAAGAGCATGGCATTGTCATATTCGTCATTGATGTTGCTCTGGACTTAGAGAAGCAACTGCTTTTTCCTTCATAATTCGTATCGACCTGGAACAAAAGGCCTAAATGCTTTCTTGGTGATCGGAATTGGCTGCAAATTTCACTAAGAAAGCCTTCAGTTGATGTCGATTCGGTGTGATGGCAGAGCTGCAAGCGATTCGGACTATCATCTTCGGCACCGCTATCCATTGATGATTGTTCTCAAGTACTATGATGTCAGAACCATGAAGTTACAAGCCACTTCCATTACAAAGTGTTACTGTACTCAACCTCCACCTTGCTATTCGATATCTACAATCGTTATTTTACGCTATCATCGTGACATGTGTCATGTCATGTGCTGAATGAACCACTACTTTTCATAGCAAACTAACTACTACTATTCACCAACCCTGGTTGCTGCTTGGCTATTACTAAAAAAGTCGACTGCTAGTATTAAACATGATAAACAGACATTCCTACTATCCTACTATTGTTCTCAATCTGAATCACTGGTCCATGACTATGGTGACTATGGCCATTACCAACCATCAGTAACAATGATGAAATGCTGTTTAGAGTTTAGAATTACTTTCATCAACAACAGTTGTCGGGTACTATGATTAACCACAACTATCAACCATTGCTAATCACGAGTTGATCATCGCCGACCACTTGTTGATCACAGTCATTGATTATCACTGTAAACGTCTATTACTTATATGGTGGTACCAACTATTTTCACTGTTAAGCATGATATTATATACTACTTATCACTTATCACTATCAACCTTGATTCGAAAGTACCAGTATCGGCCGGCCATCAGAATCGACATGAAATTTTTGTGGCACTACCCTCAGAAACTACCACTATCAGCCATTAAAAATTACTGGTGGCACTACCATCATCTGGCAAGTGGTACCTCCATCCGCTTAGTCTAGAACTACTAGCAGCTGCTATGTGTAGCTAAGTTGGTGAACTAGAAACTAGTATAGGACCACCAGTTTCCTCGATTAAACACCATTAGAAACCACTAGTAGCCACTGGTGCTCCATATCTCCCTGGTGCTTGGCGTTGAGCGCTACAGGTGCGTGACTTTGAGCCCAAGGAGGAGCGCGGCCTTCCGAATGTGCATATCATCTCGCTGGCTCGAAGCGCTTGTTGGATTTTTCTGTCATCCTCATGTTTTTTTGAAGAATGGTTAAACAACTGCTGGTTGATGGATGATGGCTGATGGTTGGTTGATGGTTGATTGACCACTGATGTTTTTCAAGGTGAAAAATATTGTTTGTGGTGATTTAGGGGTACAGTGATAGGGGAAATCCATGTACAGAAACATATATAATCATATATACATACACCGAGAAACATGCATCTACCTGCGTGTATTCTTACATTTAAGCAGACACGTGCTGTGATCTTGTTGGCGTGCAGGACACACAGAACATCACTGGAAAGCTGAAGGGCTTTGCCCGGTCGATTCTGAACCGGACGCAGCAGCATTCGGTGACTGCCAGTGTCAAAGCTGCACAGTGAGTTTCCGATAGGTAGATGTAGATCCCGCAGAGGCTTCGGAAGCCATGCTTAATCGCTGTTTAATAGTGGCAAATGGTCATAATGATGGGGTTCCTAGTAGTGAGTGATGGTAGATGTTGGTTGGGTATAGTTCTCCCGCATTCATCAGTGGTACCCCCCAAAGATCAGTTGAGCCAAGCTGTTGGCACTGGCCGTAGGTTTTCGTTTCATCCAACCAGTAGAGCCATGCATGGAGGGATGCCAGTGCTCCAGCGAGTACGGGGTGCACTACCAAAATCATGCACCTTTCGACGACACATTTTTTAGCGGCCTGTGATTGCGTAAATCTGTGGCAAAATGTTGGACAGGTACATAGGCAGTATAGAATCATAGATGGATAGACGTATAGTAAACAGGATGGCATAATCGACCAACATCTCGCTGCAATGTTGGCTTGACCGTTGGATACACAGATAGATACAAGATAGATAGATAGTTAGATAGATAGATAGACAGACAGATGAATAGTTAGAGAAACAAACGGACAGATTCTCTCGCCACCTGTTGTTCTTTCACTACATCGCTTTGTTTTCAATGCATCGCAGACAGCCTCGCTCTCCTATAGCTTCCTTATTCTTAAAACTTCCGCCACCGCCTTGTGCGGTACTAGTGGTAATGAAGATTAATTATATATTTGTCATTAAGTGATCAATTGAAGAGCTTGACATGAGACATATATAATCAGTCATGAACGGTTGGAGATATTCCTGATGGATTGATTTGATCGTGCGACTCAGATGGTCATGATTGCTCTTTTGCACTGTAATCCTCCCAGATTGACCACTTAGTAAGCATGAACCAGTATTCACATGAACATCTATGAGCCACAATTTTGCCATGAAACGAAATCAACCATGGACCCTAACTAGCTTCAACCATGGACCCCTGAAATATGAAGCCCATCAATCCGAATTGGCTTCAGGATGCTCACCGCCATGCGGGGGCGCTTTTCCTTCACTAAGGTCCAGTGCCGCATGCCCCCGTTGACGCGATGCTTGGCTCACTGGGAACCAACGTTTTGAATAAACATGGGAGTCAGGTCCAACAAGTAGTTGCTGGTTGGGAGTCAGGTCCAACAAGTAGTTGCTGGTTGACTACTTGATAGGGGCCCATCAATCAGGTTGACCGGCTGGCTATTACCAGTGCTGATTGGCTATCACAGTTGCGAGATCGTCAGCGACCATGATTCCACGAGCCTAAATCGGCAGTCATCATACCAGCTTACTAAAATCATTGTCACTAGTCTCAAAGCGACCCAAAGCAAATCAAAGAAGCAATCCAAAGTGTAAGGGACATGTCCCCAAAGTTGAACGCAAGCATAGGCCGTGTGGTGGCGCAAGTTGAGGTGTGCCAAAAGTTCTCGAGGTTGCCAAACTTGCAAGTTCGAGATGATGGTCTCTAATCTACCAATAGAATACATATTCATTGGGATGCCAACGCGCAGGGAGTATCCCTCATTTCTATGGAAAGAAAGTTTTTCCCTGTCTGGATTTCCATGACCGGTCTAAGAAATGTGGCCTTGATGGTAGTGCCGGTTGTGGATAGGATCATTTCCGCGGTGAAAGTATATGGATGTATTCGCACAAAGATAAGAATTAGTAGAAAGTTCTTTTTTTGCATCTTCCGATCTAGATGTAGACATCCAGATGCAACAAAAAGGTTTTCTCCTCTCATGTGCACACACACACATGTAGATATGCACAAACACGCATCTACACATTCACAATGATGTACACTACATGAACACATATTTACAATAGTAATACACAAATTGATTATGTACATAGTATACACATATTCATTATACATATAAGTATACATATATTCAACTGTTCATTATACATATGTCGAATATACATTGTAATATACATTGTAATATACAAAAATGATTATTCATGTACATAATATACATAATGTGCACATTGACTTGCCTATTTTCTCCCACCAGGAGACTCCAGGAGTTTGCGAATCGTTGGGGCGTGGAAGAAAGCCTGGGCTTCCTGCAATCGCTGTCGCCCTTGGTACAGCCCCTTGGCGAAGCGGTGGTTCTGGTTGGTGGTTTTGAATATTTTTCATAAGGATTTATAGAGGTGATTTAGGTTTTTATAGGGTTTTTAGGGATTATAGTGGTGATTTAGGTTTTGTAGGGATTGTTAGGGAGTAAAGTAGTGATCAAGGGTTTTATAGGGTTTTGCAGGGATTTATTGCGGTGACTACGGGATTATGCCCAACAATAGCGGTTGAAACCACGAATCAGGGTTGGTTTTTTTCTGGGATGATACGACCAGATTTGGCTCTGGGGATCACGGTGCCAGTTCATCATAGTGAATCCAGTGAAAGGGATCATCTACAGAACAATTCTGGCTTAAGATGTTACCAGTGATATATGTTGCCAATGATGATTCACTCTTTGGAGCATCGACCTTGGAACTTTTGGGAGTCTGATTTTCACCAGAAGGTTGTCCAGCAGATTTTTCGCATCAGCAATTACTGGGAATATTGGCAAGTTCTTCTTCATTTTCTGGTTTTTTAATATTCTTATGCAGTTTCTTTGGGATCATCATGATTTGCTTTGGAATCTTTTCTCGCCTTTCAACGAGTGACCAGAGGGGAGAGTTCATACTGCTAATTTCGCTTTGTTGTGCTGAAATTGTCGAACCAGTCTTGGATGATAAATAACCCTGGTGCGGACCTTCGGTGTGGTGGTTTGTTAAAACAGGGATACCCCAAAAATGGTTGGCTTACCACTGTGAATGGTTAATATTGGATGATTTGGGGGTACCCCTTGTTAAAGAAATCACCATATAGATGGGATTCATTCTTAAAGCCACTGTCAAGCTCAAGGAGAGATTAAGTTAGCAAACTCTGTTGGGTTGATGATTAGTGGGGAGCAGAGGGAAATCCGACAGTTTCTGTTTCACCCTGCTTTGTAATTTTACAAATTTTTGCCAATTGAAAGATTTACACATTGGCTGGTTGAGATACCGAGCTCTTCAAGAACTTTTCTTTCTTGTTTCTCTTGTGCCCGTCTGAGAGCTCGGCACACAACATGTTTATTCGTGTTTGCATATATACTAATATAGACAGCTACCATTCGTGCACGTTTCCTTTGTTCGCTACGAAAACCAGTCGCGAGGCAAGGCAGAAATTGTTTCCTGCGAGCAAAGATAGTCTAGGAATTTGCGATCCTTTTTTTGCTTACGCACCACAGCACAAAATAGTGACAATGGGGTTTCCTGCCAGGCACTCCTATGGACTCCCCAAGAGAACTTGCTGTGCCAGTTCAGCTGGATTCTGCTGAGGTCAGGAAACCAACTCACAGGCGTAGGACACCTGGGATATGGTCGTCAGGATGGGCACTGCCAGCACTGCCTTCACCTTGGTCGCAGTTCAACTCTCTGTGCCCCCTCGCAACAGCTGAGGGCAAAGGTCATCGAGCAGTTTGATCCCAAGGGTGATACCATGAACATCAACGGCCGGCTGTGCTCATTTGCCAGGAGTCTTGGCTGCAGAGTTGCAGCCATTTGGATTGAGCCAAAAGTTGTAGATCGTCATCAACCCATACATGTGTAACCCCTATTTGTTGGTTATCTCAATTGCTGTTCCGTATCCACAGCCCCTTGATAATTTATCATCAATCAGTATCCAATGAATCGACATGAGTGCTGGGCAGCAAGATTCCGCTGTGTTTTGACGGGCAGATGGCTGTCTTGGCATCTATGTCCAAACCCCCGCAGTTCAAGTGATCATTTTGAAGGAAAGCATCAGAATTGTGTTATGCCACATGCGGACAGTAGTTCCGACCAGAAACAGGGCAACCTAGGCACCGGAAGTCTCCGAAGCTCTGAGGGACCCACAAAATGGGAGCTTGAGAACCAGTTGGACAGCATTCTCTGCTCGAATGATCAATGTTGCGATAGTCTTCTTAAACATTGGAACTGTCATCAACTGTCCATGATTTTCCGCGATTATTTTCAGCTTTTCTTATCTTCTCGAATGACAATTTGAAGGGGTTCAAGCTGGGTCTCAAACATGGAAGTGCAGACCGCATATCCAACCAACTAACCTTTAATGATTCGGTCATGATGACCAACCAACTATACCCGTCATGATAACCGGTCATGAGAAGAACCAACTACGAATCGGCATTCCAGTTATAACCTTTTTTCGCTAGCCTTCTCCTAAATTATTGTTGCTGTTTTCTCGGCGCTTAGAACTGTTTGAATCTGAGATCTGTGGCCGAGCGGATGCAAGTTCCCACTGCGGCAGCAGCACCCATGCAGCAGCCGCAGATGGCAATGATGCAGCCGCAAATGCAGCCCATGATGCAACCCATGATGCAGCCCATGATGCAGCCAATGATGCAGCCCATGATGCAGCCAATGACAATGGACCCAATGAACGGTACCTTTTTCATGACCCAAATGCCGCAGGCCTGGACTTTTCTGAGGCATTTCTCGTGGACTTGGGAGTTGCAACTTAGGGCATGGCTATCGCTACCTGTTGAGCGATGTGACCCTCCTCTATTCGCAATTCTTGAATACGGGCGTGAAGTTGCTGCGTGAAGTTGCTGTCAAACTGTCAAAATGGCCCTAACAAGAGTGTAATCACTATGGTTTAGACAGCTAAGTGATGCTATGTCGCTGAATCACATATGGTGCCAAACGGAGCCATGGTGTTGCAAGTCTCATGATTTCCTTGCAGGACCCACCAGTTTGATGAGTTGGTTCATAAACACATGTGACGGTAAATGATGGTGAATGGGGAGCACAGCCATCCAGCAGCAACTATCTAGTGAGTAGAGTTGTTGGTTTTATATGGTTTAATATGATTTCATATGGTTTCAAAGCCATTTGCTTGATATGCCGCTGTTGGAAAGTCAGCTCATCCCAACTCACATCCTCTGACCTAACTGCTACCGTGGTGCAGCGCCAGGCACAAGTGCCCATGGGTGGCATGGGTGGCATGGGTGGCATGGGCGGCATGGGTGGCATGGCGCCTGCGCCTATGGTGCCCATGCAGAACCAGGTGTCCATGCAGGGCGCCTTTGCTGCTCAAAGCATGGATCCCATAGGCAGCTTCTGCAGTCGCTGGGCCTTGAACGACCAGTCCAGACAGGTCTTGATGCAGCTGCCGCAGGACTGGAAACTGAAGTGACTGCAGTTGTGGATCCAGCCGCCAGGTTCGAAAATTGCTCAGTGGCCTGGGTCTACCATGAGTTTTGCATATTCTTTCGAATCCCTTCATTTTTCAGGAGGGATGGATCTTTTTCTAGAGTAGCCAGAATTTTGCGGGTGGTTTGGCCAAGGGGGGTTGCCACATGACATGATGCTGGTGTCTACAGCTTTGACAAGCCGGAAATGCGCAGCTGCAGCTGGCTTGATTTAGCTGTGCTTTGCACCATCCGAAAGTGAAACGCATTGTTTTGGTCGGGCTGCTGATCAAGGTTTGGTGAGATTTGGCATCAAACCATCCCCGAGATATGGGAGGGCTCTGCCCTAGACACCCTAAAAATGATGGTTCCAATTGGAAAAGACACTGATCTTGGGTGTGCACCGGAGCTGATCCAGCCTGTTTCCTTGAACATCCTCATCAGGACGTGCTGAAGATCGTTTTAAGCGAATTCAGCCCCGCAGCCGGGACGGCCAACCTGGCTGCCTGGTGGCATGGTGGTGCCACCAAGTTTTGCATACAGTCGATATGACTAGGAGAGCCCACTGGGGATTGAGAACTGGATGATTGGATGATTAGGTGCCAATATGTTTGGCAAGATGACGCACACACACACATACTCGTAGATTTCTAGCCGCGTGGTGGATATGACTGTGGTTTCGAGTCATGAACAAAATCATGTCTTCTATGTAGGAAATACTAATCTGGAAAACATTGCACATTTGTAAATTCTACTTGTTAATCTTGGTCATAGAAAGTCCATGCTACTCCATCAACTGGGGATGCGTGTTTGCCAACCACCAGTTACCAGTCTGTTATGAAGGTTGACCGCCACCTGCAAGTGGAAGGGAAGTCCTCATGTCCTGCATCGTAGAATCCCTGCCGCGACACTTCAAGAGTCGAGTAAGTCCAACAGTTGCCTGACACTTGCATCTGTATTGTTCCTGGTACAATACTGAACAGTAAGCATGAAAATTGATTCTCAACCACAATGCCACATGATTCAGGATCAGCCATTGTAGACCATGATGAGCCACTATCAACCCAATGATCAACCATTATCAATGTTACACCATATCAGCCATCATCAACCATGAACCACTGAGATCAACATCCTTGCACCAAGGATGGCAAGCTTCAAACCTTTGCGCGAAGTCAGGGCACCCTGTGAGCTGTGAGCGGTGGGCAGCTGATTGGTAGCGGGTGGTTTACATGTGATGAGGCGCAGCGATAACAATGGGTCAATAGGTTAAGCGCAAGTGCCAGATCTGCTCGTCTTCAAGTCGACAGGAATATTTACGCCCAGAACATCGTTTTCATCTCCAGGATATATTGGAGATGATTGTTGTTGGAACAGGGGGAGCAGACATTTGGGGGTTTCTCAAAATAGGTCCCATAGTAATCACCGTTTATTGATAAACCAAGCATTTCATCCACGAGATCCAGAAGCACTGGAGAATTCACACACGCCGGGGATCCGACAGCGAAAACTTCTGGGCGACAGGAAGAGGTTTCAGCTTGGAAGTTGATTGAGCTGGGCACCCCCTATGTGCTCTTCCTTATTGAATTTAGATTTTCTTAGGCACTTGGGAGTTGGGGGATTTCTCCACTGGATGAACAAACCCATAGTGGTAATGACCCACAAGCCGGGCACAAACATCCAACCAATGGCAGCTATGTCAGTTGACCCCTCCGATTTTTCCCTCCTGAATCAACCCCAACCACAGCGGAAGAGGTGTTTTGGAGCGCTTTCAAGATGCCCATCCACCCGACCAGGTGGGACCGCAGAGCTTGTGATGCAGCTGCGGATATGGATAAGTGATTGTGGCTGACTTATGGTAAGTGATGGACTGATGATGGGTTATTGATGCTTAATGATAAACTGATGATGGGTCAATGATGGACTGATGATGGTAGCGCTCTTGGCATTCCGGACAGGTCTGGGTGGACCCCGCATTTTAGCAGGACGAAACAGAATATCAGCAAGACAGACCTGCAATGGCATCACATTGTGAGGGGTTAATGATGGTTAATGATGCTTAATGATTGGTGGAATGGGCAGTAGCGGATCTTCAACAAGTCCATGGGGAGATCCCCTGGAACCCACCGGCGCCGCGAAGAAAAAACACCTTTTTTCGATTCGAGAAATCACTGCCAGCTGTGGTCAGGTTGTGGGGGTGCCGATAGCCGATATGTGGCTTGCATTTTCGTGGGAGATCCAACAGTTTGTTGCCCACCTTTAACTCCACCTTTACTTCATGGCACATCACAAGCTATTTATGGGTTAACCGATGGTGGTTCATTTTGGATCTACCTGATCTACCATCATTCTTGGTGATGATGTTCGTTGGTTAGCACACCCCAAGTTGGGTAGCCACGGGTCATTCATTTTGGTCCCTCTCCCCACTCCGCGCTGGCTTCGTGGAAGTGGCAATCGTCATCAGATCAGTGGCCAGTGATGCTTTGGTTGGGTATAGGCCACGACCGGCACCTTGGTCTATCATTGATGTTCTATCCACAGAGGCTTGAGCTGGAAATGTTGTTCAAGCCTCCCCCAATGGGTGGCTTTAGCTGGTTGTGTTTTTACTCTTGTAAACCCGGAAAAAGTGGTGAACTGTGGTTATACCTCTTGAATCGGAGATCCATGCTGATGAACCACCACCAAAAGTGTGCCCCTTCACAGTGGGTGGTTGATAGCTCCTTAACCACAGTCCATCATTCTTGTTGCTGATTGTTGATTATCACCGACTATCGCCCATTATCCACAACAATCAACCGTCATTTAGCGTCAACATTCATGACGACGTTAAGTAGCCATTGCCAACAATCATTCCCATTGATCAGGCCATGATTTACGCGTGTTCGCCATGACGAAGGATGATTGTTGCCATGCTCAAACCATCCATGGGTCGCCGTGGACATCGGCAGCCATTTCTGGGCCTCGTGGCAGGCGTCGCAGGTGCACAACCCCCAGGTGGTGGACTTCGTTCGCAAGTGGTCCCTGGACGAGGCCCCTTCTGGGAGGTGGTCCAGTGGCTGTGAGATGGGCATGCCTTGATGCCTTGGATGGTGGCGATCACTTGAGGGAAAGGGGATAGCCAAGGGACGATCACTTGTGGTTGGGATAAGATGAGCAAGTAGTTGGAGAACTGTTGGTTGAACTGCCACGAAGAACAAATCGCGTCTTATTCTACTGCTGGTAGTGATCCAACAGCACCAACGGCCACCGTTCAACGATCGGGGGCGACCACCTTGCAGCCCTTGTTGATTCTTTTGTTGGGGATTCACCGCTGATTACTGGTCCATGACCTGAGGGAATACAACTTGAGACCAGCCATTTGCTGTTGCATTTCGATGTCCCTGCGTGATCTGGGGTATCCACCATTGTGGAGCTTCGCGCAACCTGTCAAGCATCATTCATGAACACCACCAACAGCCCCAACAGCAGCAGCATCTTCTCCAGAGTGGACATGTCGAGCGCAGGCGAAGGCAACCAGTTGTATCCTTTGCGTCGATTTTCAAAGACCACAGTTGGGGTTGGCTTCAGGTTGGAAAGATAGCTGGCAAAGAGGTACATGCGTCAGACTACGAATCGTAATCCTGCACTTTACTACCGTCGCGCCTGCAGCACAAGCCAGTTCTTCCTTCCGGTACGATGATGACATGTGTCGATTCATAAATTCTGGACCCCTTGAAGGTCTTCAGAATTTGTCTCGCTTTTTTTGGATGCTTGGGAGTAGAGTATTGTGCTGCAGAAAGCAGATATTTTTGCGTTGTCCTGCCACACGTAGCCTCGACATGTATAATGCAAACGGTGGGATGGACGGGGCCGAATGAAAAACCGATGCTGCGACCCGGTGTTGCAACAGAGTCCATGCATTTGGGCTGGTGTCAATTCACTGCCAGTGTTTATAAGGATAGCATAGGACAAACCAGATGTGCTGGCAGCAGTCCCACCTGCTTGGGCGCCAAAACGTCAAGATTGGGCAATTCCGCAATTTCTCAATCAATTGGAAGTTCATTGGGACTCGGTGGCGCATGAAGACGTGACGGGAGCTGGTACTTCCCCAGTATCAGCATCGCTGAGCGTTGCTGACGCAGCGTCGGCGTCGTCGGCAGCGCCTTTTTCCGGGGCCTGAGCCCAGTCTTAGGTCCAGTTGTTCATGAACCACTAGTAGTTTGTGTGTGTGATTCACCATCAAATATAGGGGTGTGGACTTTATTGGGTTTAATTTAATGTAAACCCGGGGGTACAATTTCAATGGGAAAACAGTTGGCTTTAGTGGGGGGACCCTATTCATCAACCAGGGGTGGCTCACTTCATCCAGACAGCCTGGCGAAGGACGTCATCACCTACTTGGAGTCCCTCCCTGATGGACCCTTGCGTACCCTGGCAACGGATCAGGTTCGTGCTGTTTCTTGGGTTTTAGTGGTGAACCCATTGTTTGATATCCAAGATAGGAGGTTATTTCCAGGCTTGTCATGACTTATGGGCAAATACATATGCATCAACCGAAAAACAAATTGAGATGATGATTCTTTGTGATTTGAAAAGACAACTCCACTTCAACATGATGCGTACGCCCACCATACACACAGCATACTTGATTTACAAAACTCAACAATTCTTGGCATTCGGGGCTACAAAATGCACGCCTAAATTACTCCTATTTGTCGTGTAATGGTTTGGGGGTAGCCATTTGAACACATGCCTTGATGTTTCTCACCATCTAAGTGACAGCCAGCAGTAGTCTTAGCCACCATCATGAGTTCCATCTGCTGCCTCAAACCATTCTTGGTAGACAGAATCCATGACCTCATGATCTTTTTCCACAACTAACCATGATCAACCACAGCTGTGACTGCTGTTATCATCGTTCTTTATTCTCCATTGCTATTCTTGGTGGTTATTACCACCTTTCAGATTTCTATGCCCCGAAAGATGTTGTTTTTTCATCACTCATCATCATCATCATCATCATCATCATCATCATCATCATCATCATCATCATCATCATCATCATGTCATCATCATCATCATCATCCTCATCCTCTTCCTCACCATCACCATCAACATCATCGTCATCATCATCATTATCATCATCATCATCATCATCATCCTCATCCTCATCCTCATCCTCATCCTCACCCTCATCCTCATCCTCATCGTCGTCGTCATTATCATCATCATCGTCATCATCCTCTTCCTCACCATCATCATCATCATCATCATCATCATCATCATCATCACCATGATAAGATGCTGTACAGCTATTTATCATAATCAACCATTAATCGCCACTATCAGCCACTAGCAGCAACTGATGTCCATTTTGATAGATGGCCATGGTTGAGAAGAAAGATTCTCAATCATAACAACCCTTGACTATCATCAACCAACCAGAATCAACCACTATCAGCCAATCATCGAGCGTCATGAAATCATCAGCAACCATCCTTCGCCCATCATGAACCATGAAGCTTTCATAAAACCATCATTCACCCATCATTAACCATCATCAACAATCACAGATCATTAATCATCAATCATCATTGATCCATCATTACACCCCTCTTGACCCATCATTCCACCCATCATTTCACCCTTAACCAAGCCTTCTTCGTGCCCGCCTCCGCCCAGAAACCATCCTCTCGGAGTTCCGGCCGCGCTTGGACACCCGGAACCTGGTGGGCAAACTGAAGGCCTTCGCGACCACGGTGATGGGCGCCCAAGGCGGGAAGACGTGTCTCAGGCTGAAGAGTCAATATTAATCAACCTGTGAAATCCTGGTTGGATCCAGGTGTTGTGGTCTCGACTTGTTGAGCACCTTTTGTCTCAGCGCACGTTGCGATGTGCTGTTGGGCACGGCTCAAGGCCTATGTTGAGCCAAGGCAATGTTGCCATACATACTGCACATGTTGGTGTAGATAACATGTTTGTCATCTAACACCCCCTCTTGGATGTTGAAGCTTGTTGGAGCTTCTACCTCCACACTAAATCGACTAACATGTTGAACTCGATGTTGAAACATTACCATGTTGATAAAGAAACTGTACATCTTGTTGAAATGCCATCTGTTGCATACCTCAACTGCCAGTTGGGCTTGTTTAAAGGTGTTGGCGACCGCACCTGTTGAGGATTTCGAAAATTTCTGAATTAAGATGTTGAAGCTACTTGTTGCTTCAACCTTCAAGCCGAGGATGTTGCCTTCGTCTCCACTGTTGCCGGTGTTGGAACTGAGGCATCTGTTGTCTGAGGTTGGCTGCGCTGGGATTGTTCCAGTTGTGCTGCCAGTTGGTCCTCCATGTACTGCAAGTGTTGTGCATAAAGTCGATCTTTCACACTGTTGGTGAATTCCAGACTTCCTCGAAGGTAGTCTGTTGTGACATCTGGGTTGCGTTGGAGAACCACGTCATGTTGGAGACAGTACTTCAGCACTTTGTGTGCTAACTGTTGGTTCAACTCGCATACCATGTTGAGGCCGCTGTAGCTCAGCGCTTGTTGGGCTGAGTAGTGAATGTGGTTGTTGGCCTCGGTGGTGTTGGCATCGATGGCTTCCTCGATGTTGACCACCATGTTGTATGACCACATCCATCCTGTTGACCAGTTGTAGGCGGCATAGATGTTGTTCCATGCGCCTCTGAACCGGAAGTACAGAGCACTGTTGCGCTCTGTTGGGCACAGGATGTAGTTGCCCATGCATTGGAACTGTGTTTGTGACATTCCTCTGTTGAAGATGTCACACAGTCCCGAGGTGATGGCATATCCCATGTTGATGGGGTCCACTCGAAATGCCATCATGTTGAGACCATGTTGATCTCCTGTTGTCACATGGCTGCATGACAGTTGGTATGCAGCCGTTGTCAATGCGCTGTGCATTGATGTTGACAGAATCCAGTGTGTCCAGTGAGGCTTCATGTTGCCTCCTGGTACTGTTGTCATCTCACCTTCCACAGTCAGTTGTTGGAACTGCTCTGTTGTCATCCA
>VSDK01000013.1:27613-43038 GCA_009767595.1 Symbiodinium kawagutii
TGTGAAATCCTGGTTGGATCCAGGTGTTGTGGTCTCGACTTGTTGAGCACCTTTTGTATCAGCGCACGTTGCGATGTGCTGTTGGGCACGGCTCAAGGCCTATGTTGAGCCAAGGCAATGTTGCCATACATACTGCACATGTTGGTGTAGATAACATGTTTGTCATCTAACACAACCAACCAACCAACCAACCAACCAACCAACCAACCAACCAATGGTTTAGCTGGTTATTAATAGGGGATAACAACCAACTATATATGGCTATGGGTCAATATTGATCAACCAATATTGGTGGATATTAACCAACAAGAGGAAAACTAATGGTTAATGATAGGGGAACCAGGGGGACTAAGGGTGAACTGACCCACAGCCAGTTGATGATGGTTAAGTCATGTTGAATGAGTTGATGTCTGATGGTTTTAGTGATGGTTGAATGAGAAAGTGAAAAGGTTGAGTGAGTTGATGTCTATGTTTTTTACGTTTGTGATTGTGGTTGAATCATGGTGAATCGTGCTGAAAGAATGGTGAATGATTTATCGCGGTGAATGTTGGTAAGCATAATGAGCCATCACTAATCCTGATGCACTTTTGCTACCGGCGCATGTAGATTTTGAGTTGGAACAGGTTGGAACAGTGGAGAGTCATGGCTACTGTGATGATGATAATGCTGATTGCTTTGCTCCATCATGGTTGAAAATTTGCTGTTTTGATGATTTGTTGTGATAGTATCTATGGAAACAGAGCCTCCGGCAGCCGAACAACGCAAGGATTTTTGATGTTGTCAGAAGGGTCGGACCCCAAAATGCTTGGCTTTATTGGCCTGAAGATGATGTCCCCTGTGTACCTTGAAGATGCTTTTAAGCGACATGGTTTCACAAGCAACATGGCTATTTGCAGCGGGACCGGCCTGAGGTACCAAAATGGATGGTTTGAAGTGTGTAAAGTCACTACTGCTTGCCATGTGAACTCTCCAGGATAGGGATCCCCACGCACGATTCCTGGCAGATTGTGCCCATGGCAGTTACCCAATGTCGGCCAGGGTATCACAACCATCAACCGGTCGATGGAGCAGGATTTCCGTTGGGATTTGGCCAACCGGAAACCAAGGGCTGAGGAACACATTCGATTGGTGGAAAATGCTGGTGCTTGATCTGGAAAATCCGCTGGCAAAGGATCTAAGGTTCTCCATCAAGTCCTGGTGTCCCAAAGCAGGGCCACTTTTTCGGGCTAGGCTTGGTAGTGGGCGAAGGTTCGAGGTATCAGTTGCAGCTCCAGGTTGGTCAGAAAAAGGATGCTGATGCTTGATATATCTTGATACACCGGCATGGGTATTACCAGCTACAGCTTCTTGAGATGATCACAACCTACGCAGCACCAGACTGGTCCACTCCGCAAGGAATGCTTGGTGTGGAAACTATTGCCCTTCAGGAGCTCAGAATGCCGCTGGGGCGGAGCTGGGGGAGGTGACCTTCCTTCAGAAGTGGGGCATCGAGAACAACTTGATGGTCAAGGACCTGAAGGGGTGTTGGCAGGGACTTAAGGCAGTTGCTTGGAGCCAGGGGTACCCAGTTCAAGCCCTTTGAAGGGGCAAAAGAAAAGGGGGAGCAAGGCCGCTACCAGGAGGGTTCGTTCACCAAGTTACTAGGTACGAAGTTATTCGCCTTGTTTGGATTTCATGATCCCCGAGGTGTCGCAAAGCCAAACCATCCGTTTCGATGCCTTGAACCACCAGGGTGCCTTTCGCTCGTTCCTTGAGGCGGTCCAACAATTCGCTGGACCGAAGGAGAGAGCGATTGGCACACGCCTTGGCGCTATGAATCATTAATGGTGACCCAGGATTGATAAACCCCTGGTTGATTAATAGGGGGTATCCCCTAAAATCCTAAAAGCTTTGGTTTTCCATTAAGATGGGAACCCCCCTAGTGAATCAACCAGGGGTTTATTAATCCTGGGTAGCCATTAGTAATGGTTAGTGATGGTTAGTTTTCGCAACTTTCGCACTTGATTCCACGCGGTGAGATACGGAGCATCGGGTTAGTATTGATCAGTCATGAGGAGATATGATTCACAACTGATAATATTAGTAATGGCTAGTGATGCTTCATTGTGGTGTTAACAATGATTGATCATTGTTGGTTAATGATGCTATTCAGCACTTTGGGACATCGCCCTTCTTCTTCTCCGTCTTACAGTCGTTCTTCGGATTCTTATTCTCATCATTGTGCTGATGGTGATAACGATGATCCTCAATTCACTCAGTCATTACGTCCAAATGTCATATGACTCGTACCATCACAAGATTCT
The DNA here is from genome assembly GCA_009767595.1 of Symbiodinium kawagutii. NCBI lineage: Eukaryota > Dinophyceae > Suessiales > Symbiodiniaceae > Symbiodinium > Symbiodinium kawagutii. Next base: position 29,918 of record VSDK01000013.1, read on the forward strand.
TCCAGAACAGAAGTCGAAATTTTAGGAGAACCAGCCATTCCATTGGGAACTTTTCACCAACCTCAAACGTTTTCACCAAACAGGGTTACTGATTGTTGTTGGTTGTCCCCATGTGTCAGTCATTGTCAGCCCAGAATTCACGCCTTGTCAACCCTTATCAACTTACTGACCATTACTATGTCCCCATAATGTAGTTGTGGTGGTCATCTACTATAATTGGCCATCATTGACCATCATCCTTTATTATTGAGCCATGATCACCCATCATCAAGCCATCATCAATCATCATTAAGCTGTACCATCATGAAGCTATTGTCCGGCCTTCATCAACCATCGTTAACGATTGCTAACCATCGTTCACCTTGGTGCACACATATACATATATTTATCATTTGATCATTATTGAGCCATTCGTGAGCCTTTGCTATGCCACCATCAACCATTGAAGAGCCATCATCAGCCATCATCAACCATCCCTAACCATTTCTAACCATCATTTACCATGGAAGATAAACATCATTTGAACCTAAGCATGTTTATCCTCCATGGTAAATGATGGTTGGAAATGGTTGGGGATGGTTGACCACCACCACCATGAACCCACAGGTGCTTTGACCAGGAGACGTTGTCGACCTTGACTCCAGACCAGAGGCTGCGGGTGCTACGAGATTTCGAACCTGCCTCCGACACCATGGACGTGTCCCGGTTGGATCCCAGGTTGACTGAGTACGAAATCGGGGTTGAAACCTTTCTGGGTTGGAGACCTGGGTGCTTTCCACTAGTTATTTTCGGATATACAGTGATGAAATCTTGTTCAGGCAGTTGATGTTAAAACAGTTGCCATTATTTGAGTTCTTCAAGTTCCTAGAGTAGCAACTTATTTCAGCAATGTCAAAAAACCTATGAACATCACAATGACTGACATTGGAACTGACAATCACCGAGGGCTTTCTGATTTTTCAAGGATTGTCAGCCATAATCCAGAAAGAACTAGGATAAGCGTGGTGTAGCCTTAGACTCTGGGATTATACCAGCTTATAATGGGAAAGAACTAGGATAAGCCCAATAGTATAGGCCTTACCGGGAGGACGAACAGACGATGGCATTTTGACCCAGTAGATGGGGCAGCAGGTTGAGCGCTGGTTTGAGCGAAAGTTTTGACATCGAAATGCCCCGGGGATCCATTCGAAAGATGGTCTTTGCACCCGAGGGAAACCAAGCTTGCCATTGAAGTTCGCCTGGACGATCCAGTCATATTTGACTTTGACAATTAATCTTTCCTTTGGATTGCTGTTTATTTCTTTTTGACTTTTGTGGTTTGGACCGCAACCATTCGCTGTTAGATGCTGTTAGCCTCATACAGTTTTTTTTTGAGTTGACTGAGTTTACTGCATCAACCACCGACAGTGGCTGTGAATGTTTGCAGGTCTTGCTTAGTTGTCTTGGACCTTTGCCCTTGAATATAAGTCCGCAAGGGAACTCGGGTTCCCAGTGAGGTAAGGTTGCTTCATAACACCAACAAGAAGCGGCTCTTATCTCTGCAATTAGGCCGGCAGTCATGCGACAGTTCCATTAGTGACCACCCTTCAACACTGAACAATGGGTAGAGATATGATTTTCCCAGCTTCACTGGCTCATCAACCACCAGACTAAGCACTCCAAGTAGATGTTGGTTAATGTCGGTTCCTGTCCCGGTAAGCATTGTTGAGTACAATTCATCAACTTGCTAAGTAGCTGATCATCAACCATTAGTAGCTGTTTCTGACCATCATCCATCACCACTATGATCTACTAAGCATAATTTACCAGCTGTCTAACCATTTGCTGCACCACCATTACTATTTCTTTTGTTCGTCCATAAGTTGATCCCTGCTTAGTTATTAGGCATCATTCACCTTTGTCGCCATCAATCATCATTTTCCATTGCCACCCAGCACCAACCAATCATGATCAACCATCAAACAACAGGCTATGGTTCGTCCGCCATTCACCATCAGCAGCTGGATCTAAATCCTCATCAACCAATACTGTTGGTCATTCTCCCCTGTCAATGTCCATCATTTGACCATCATGAAACCATCGTTCAACCATCATTGACAATCACTTGCCATCATTAACCATCACTAATCATCACTGACCATCACCTACCATCACCTATCATCACTAACCATCACCAACCGCATCATTGACCCTAGCATCAGCCATCATTCACAGGTGCCTCATCCACCGCACGACGCGCAGCGGGCGTCTCCTGGGCGTCTCAGGTGGCAGCGAAACTGTGCAGTTTCGCCAAGTCCGTGGCCAGAGGCAAGGGCGCGGGCAAGGCGGCACCGGGCGCCTTGAACCTTGGCGGAAGCAGGTGGGTTGGTGGGTTGGTGGGTGGATGTTTGGTGGTGGTTAGTGTTGGTTTATGGTGGTTAATGGATGTTAATGGTGGTTGATGTTGGTTGATGTTGGTTGATGTTGATTGATGTTGGTGTTGGTTGACCTTGGCTGGTTGAAATTGGTTTGTCTTGAAGGGTGCGTTTTTGGGCCGCCGATGGTGTTCTCCTGAGCGCAGCACTTGGGACTTTTGGGGTAGACAATCTGGGGGGAACTGAGACATCCACCATCGTTATGGAGACTAATCCCATGGTGAAAAATGGGTCATGAATGGTTAATGCCATGGTATCATTGGTTGATAATGGGCCTTATGAATCTGGTGGTTATTGACACATGGCTACTGGTCGATCCACATGGCAATGAGACACTACTCCCAAGTTCATTCAGCCTATCGGAACTGACCCACAGCCACATTATGAATAGAATCGTGGAGAATTGGCTTGAATTTTCAAGTCGACTAGCCAACAACTACTGCAGTCATCTCTTCCATTTTTTGCTTTTTGTCCCTAGTTTTGGAGCCAACTTAGCTTTCTACCACCACCCTGATACAGCGATCCTGCCCGTTTTTCCTGTTGTGCCAGCAGTTTGAGCTGGGTTGAACCGAGCCTCAATCGCTTTGTTGGTTGTTGGTTACTATCACCTCTTATTATTGTAGGTTGGAATTGTAACAGGTGATCCTAGTGGATCATGTGATTACCTGTAAATCATTTGATTACAGTAACTATTGTTTGTAAGCCTCGAGTAGATTATTTGATTCCTAGTTGATTACCGATCATCAAATGGCTTATCCTGGAGTAGATAGAATATCAAATTGGACGATCCCCAATGGGTGAATGGTTGAAAGACTGAACATGGGGGAGATTCTATCTACTCCAGGGTGGTTATTTCCACAGCCAATTTTGAACTTGATCAACCATAATTAAGCACGAAGAGTCACCGCCAGCCATCACTATCCGTCATTATGAACCATCGGTAGCTATGGTTTTTCACCGCCATCATGAAGCACCAACTTGTTCATCACCATCATGACCAACCATCAGTGGTCACCACTAGCCATCATCATAAACCATCATAATGAGCCATTGGCAACCAATTATTGACAATTACAAATTTTTGATTCATTATCAACCCAGTAAACAAACCAATTAAGCACTATGAGCCAAGCAATGTAACGATTACGAACTACTATAAACCGTTATTCACCACGCTCTTTGCCATGAGCCATGATGTTCTGGAAGCTGCTCCACTGTCACGCAATACTTGGAACAGCGATGGTGAATAATGGCCATTCGGATGCTGAATAGATGGCCTTGACATGGCTAGTAACCATTAAAGTGATGGCTAATCATGGACAATATTGGTTGGTTAGTACTGTAATGATTATTGGAGGTTGATGTGGTTTGATGGTCAATAATGCTGGATGATAGAGGATAGTAACCAATACCAATAGGACATATTGTTGTAAGATAACGGTGACATTGGTTGATGTTGCACGGGAATGTTTGGAATACCTGATTAGCACGGCATGCTTAGTCTTGTCAATATGAGTGCAAAACAGTAACATTGGTCCACCTATCAATGCGCAAGCATTGGCAAACGATGATCATAGTTCACTGAGCAACCAGGTTATCGATTGCCAATGGTTTCACTGATGGTTAATGGTTATCAACCAGTTATGTTTACTGAGCAACCAGCTTATCCATGTCGGTCAACCGTTGCATTGCCAACGACCCGGTCGTTGATCTCCCAGGTCGACCTTCAAACGCCCCGCAGACTTTGGCGAAGCGTCGAATCCCTTCGTGCGCCCGCGCTTGGCGTAGGAAAAGTTGCAGTGCGTTGTTCTGTGAGTTGAGGAGCTGAAGACTCTCAAAGTTTTCTGTGAATTTATGGTTGTTGTTGTTGTGGTGGTTGTTGTTGTGGTGGTTGTTGTTGTTGTTGTGGTGGTTGTTGTTGTGGTGGTTGTTGTTGTTGTTGTGGTGGTTGTTGTTGATGATGATGATGTTGTTGTTGTGGTTGTTGTTGTTGTTGATGATGATGATGTTGTTGTGGTGGTTGTTGTTGATGATGATGATGTTGTTGATGATGTTGTTGTTGATGATGATGATGATGTTGTTGTGGTGATTGTTGTTGTTGATGATGATGATGATGATGTTGTTGTTGTTGATGATGATGATGATGTTGTTGTTGTTGATGATGATGATGATGATGTGGTTGTTGTTGATGATGATGATGATGTTGTTGTTGTTGATGATGATGATGATGTTGTTGTTGTTGATGATGATGATGATGTTGTTGTTGTTGATGATGTCGTTGTGGTGGTTGTTGTTGTTGTTGATGATGATGTTGTTGTGGTGGTTGTTGTTGATGATGATGATGTTGTTGTGGTGGTTGTTGTTGATGATGATGATGATGATGTTGTTGTTGATGATGACGATGATGTTGTTGTGGTGGTTGTTGTTGTTGTTGATGATGATGATGATGATGATGTTGTTGATGATGATGATGATGATGTTGTTGTTGATGATGATGATGATGTTGTTGTTGTTGATGATGATGATGATGATGATGTTGTTGTTGTTGATGATGATGATGATGTTGTTGTTGTTGATGATGATGATGATGTTGTCCTCATTGTGGTTGTTTGCCATACCACCAGGATCGAAATGCCATGCGTTTGCCACAGCGGTTGATAAGGGACACCTTGTTTTGCTTTGGATTGGCGCGTGAGCAATTCCACGGGTTCAGGTCCTCATTATTCTTTGAACTTCAGGTGCACTCATCCAATCCCTGGAAACTTCAGCTATGCAACTCTCTTGATTGGACCGCGAATTCATCCAGAATCTTGTGTAGCTGACACTGCTAGCAGACTAGCTCTTATTTCCTGCCAGCGTTCCAGAATCTTTTTGGTGTCCAATCTTGGAGCTTGTGTAGAATATAAGCCATGCATAGCCATACAGTAGGTACGAATGGTCCTTTCTCGAAAATCGGGGTCTCCTAAATCATCCATTATTCAACATTTTCTAAATGACAAACCATCCATTTTCTGGGATTCCCATTTAGAGAAACTAATAGTTGTTTCACCATGATTGTTGTTGGTTATTTGCTATGAATCAACCATCATAATCCATCCATTATGAATAGATCTCCCAATCATTTTTGATTGGTGGGATTTGACCCCTACCCACAGGAGTGCTTCGGAGCTTGGCTCAAGGTGGAAGCTCCGCCCTGGGTGACCCGTGGCCGGACCGGTAACTTCCAACCTGTCAGCACTTACCATGGAAGAAAGGCTCCCAGAAAGAATTGAGCAATTGATCATCTGAATGATCAACGGAAGACTTCAATCATTAGGTTGACCATGATCAATGAATGATCAACTGAATGATCAACTGAATGAGCAAGTGATCAACGGAATGATCAATGAATTTTTAATTTTTGGTCAACTTAGCTGTGCTTAGTCCAGCTTTTTCACTGCACCCACCTTGCAACCACACGTCGTGACGCCATGGTAACGGTGAATGCCGATCCTTATGGTCTCCCGCAGGGAGCGACCACCACGTGGCCTGGCAGCTTCACCGTCGCGGGTCGTTTTCAGCACATGCTGGGTCAAGCAGTTAACCAACCAACTGATGGGGATAACAGGCCAACAAACTTTAGGGAAAGCAGCCTGGTTAATGATAGGGGAACCAGGGGTACTAAGGGTTTTGACCCACAGCCATTTATCTTGAGCTATATTTAGTTCGCCAAGATCAGATTTTACGTTGGGCCCCCCCAAAACCAGGATCTTCACCAGGCATTTTACGGGGTGGGATGAGTCGTGTCCTGGTGCCACCGAGGACGGGGAAGTTGGTGCTGGAGATCGCTCAGTGCAGCGATGGCGGCATCAAAATCTTTGAGACCCTGGTGAAGGCGCGCCGGTGACGACAGCAAGCAAGCAAGGAGACGCGGTGAAGGTAGCCGTTGATCAAGAACCAACCACAAACAAACCACAGGGTTCAACCAGGGCGCACCGATCATCCCGGGCATGGAAGGTTGGCGAACTTTTTATCAAACCGACAACAATCGGATCATGGCATCTGTACGAAGTCTAGCATCGAACCGATAGAAACACAAAAGCGACCACCCCAACCCTTGCCACATTCAGACCAGCATATAGCTGCCTGCAAGACGTCCACCTGGGAGTCTCCGGTTTGTGTGACTAGCGCATGGCCGTCAAACCGGTGTTGTGGCCAATCAATCCGTCGTCAGTTCCCACATGCAATTTCCTGAATATAAAACAACCAGTCCAATATGTCGCCCGAAAGGATGACACCGTAGGACCCAGGAGCCAGACAAACCAAACCCAAAGGAGCACAACCAGTCCTAACTGAAAAAGCAACGTGCGGGTCACTTACGTCGCTTTGCCCCCGACGGCTACTCATAGGGAAAGGCCACCCACGGGGGGCAGCCCAACGTCCCTTGAGCGTTAAAGCCGAAGGGGTCGCACACTCCCGGTCTCCCCACAGCCTCTGGACACCCAGCTCCCAAAACCCAGAACACTGGAGACGCGCCGGACCCGTAGGAACCGGATCGGGTTGGCCCTTAGCTCCATAAGACACCATCCCACATCACAAACATTTGCCTCATGCTAAGGTTATCCAGGGACGCCCACGTGAAGGGCCGGTGACGACAGACTTGAGATTCTGGAACGAAGACACACACATGTACCAATATGGTGGTTTCTCAAAATGGGGGTACCCCAAGTCATAGCTATTAATAGGGGATAACAACCAACAATAGTAGGGGATATACCAACTATATATGGCCATGGGTCAAGCAGTTAACCAACCAATTTCATGGGGGTTAATAACCAACAATAACAAGGAAACCAATGGTTAATGATGGGGAACCAGGGGTACGGGGTTTTGACCCACAGCCATATGGTGGTTTCTCAAGTCATAGGGGTACCCCTAAATCATCCAGTTTATTACCCATTAATAGTAAACCAACCATTTTGGGCTCCCTATTTTGAGAAACCACCATATGGATAGGCGGATATCAAAAATCCAGAGACTGGCATATCTATCTTTTTTATATGTTGATACTGTATATATGGTTCTATTTTGAAATATTTATGCACATGGGTATATGCATTTATGCAAATATGCAAGTGTTTTCACTGCTGTCATGTAGATGCCCTTAGGGTACTGCATTGCGCTGCTGAGAAACAAATGCAAATTTCAACTCTTTTGTTTCATATACATGGAGAGAGTTTGTATTATATATGATACTCCATATAAACTCTGCTAAAACAAAATACAGCCATATTTATATACATATGGCTGTGGGTCAGTTCACCCCTTGGTCCCCCTGGTTCCCCTATCATTAACCAGCTCATTTTCCTCATTATTGGTTGGTCACTATCCCTATCAGTTGGTTGGTTAACTGCTTGACCCAGCTCGCCATATATAGTTGGTATATGCCCTACTATTGTTAGTTGTTATATCCCCTATTAATAACCATTAAAAATTGGTTGGTTGGTTGGTTGGTTGGTTGGTTGGTTGGTTGGTTAACTGCTTGACCCACAGCCTACCTCTGAACTCACCTTCCATGTCATCCTCACCTCAGGTCGTGTCCAATGTCTTGGAGAGACCTTTGGAGCGCCTCGGAACCGTCAGTGAGTAGGAAAGCAACAGGGCTGGTGCAGGACCAATGATGGTTACCCTGTGGCAAACTCACCCTTTGGAGCGCTCCAAATCGCCAGTTTGAACAGGCAAAGCAGCTATGAATGAAGTGGATTTTCCACGCAACCAGGTTAGTTTGCTGGAGTGTCGTGAGGCTTAGTAACCAGCAAAATCCGTGGGAAATGGATGGTTCCTTGACATGGTACTAACCAAGAACAATATCCGGTAATGGTTTGAACAATTTGGGATGTAACCCATGTTTTAAAGATGATTTGATGTGAGATGATGCAGTCCGAGGACTACTTTGATAGTAAACATGACTAGCTCATGCTCATACACCAACAATTCTAGGGCATCAAACTTTGCGGAACTGCCGTCACCCCAAAGTCACACCATAGGGACACGGTTCACCACTCCTGATGGCAACGGATAGAGATGGGGTTATCCATTGATGGTGATACTCCCAACAATTCCCTTTTGTTAAGTTTATACGGAGACCAACCAACTACAGGAGTACATCATTTATGGACAAACCCGCATGGCTTGTGCTACGCGTAATGTATGTTGAATGAACTATTAGACAATTATTCCTGTGGGGCACCGTTCTGTGGACGACGAGGATGTCAGGTCCAGCCGTGTCATTGAAATCAGGGCTTTGTTTCATGAAATGTCCCAAGAGTGGAAACCGATATCCTCTGTGAACATCCGCAGGACAATGGTTGGGTGCAGTCAATGGTAATTACTGGTTCAAGAACAACAACAACAACATGTTGCTGTTGTCGGGAGCTAAAAGTGGTTTTACTGACAAAAAATCTGTTATATAAACTATATACAGACGTGTTGATCCATGAACATGGCTATGAGATAGCAATTTTGGAGGCTCTCCACGCTTTCGTTGTGATGGATGACCTAGTGGTTCCATACTGGTTGCACATCATGAAATATAGGTTATTAAGCAACAAACCAACTAGCTATTGAATAACTTTTTCAATACTGCTACTTGTTAAATATCCATGATCAGCATATAACCATTGGTCAACAGGTTAACGACAAATATAGGTTCCACAACTGGTTTGCATCATGGTCTTTCATCTTGAAAGATGTTAGCCTAGCGGACGAGCTTCGCTGATCCGCTTCTCTTGAAGCTTCCCGCCATTCGTGGCAACACCCCGACCCTTGCACACTACATGTGTCTTCACACAAAAGTATCTATACATGGCAGGGTAGATTCACAACATCTATGTGTCTTTCTACATTCATATTTATATCCTTATAATATTTAGATATTCGCTTATTTGTACATACATGGACCAGTATTTGTAGAAATTTTCTAGCATGATAATGATTGACAGCGGCTAATATCACCATTCCATTCGTGGTATAGAGGTGGATATTGTCGCTACTGGTAGTACCAGCTACTTCTGTTGACCAGTTCAGAATGATGGATTTCAGTGCTTAATCAAAGTGTTTCATTGTTGTCTAGTCTATACGAGTCAAATCTCCCAATTCAACTGTCCCCCAGACACCCTGGGTATCCACGGCCAAAAATCAGGGTTCACAATGATAATTGTTGGTAATTTCTAATTGCCTTAAGAATTGTCCGCAGCAGTTCTAATTTGACCATGGCTGTTCATTTGTTTCGGGCGGCGGCCTCCATACGTGGACAGTCCATTTGATTCATCAATCTGATACTACCAGAAGTTACCATCGATCTTGACATGGGTGAGAATGATTAACAATGCTGAATACCGGTTCATCATTTCCAACAATGGTCGGGGATGAGAATGGGAATGGTAAACAATGACATCATGGATATCCTGTGTGTAAAATCTTCGGGTTAAGTATCATCAATGGGTCATCCACCATTAGTCAGAAACCGCTGCAACCATATTATCATTCTATCAGCCCGAAAAGGTCGATCATAGCTGGGGGTAAATTACCATGTCAGAATCATATGGTTAATAACCATATCATGTAATCATTTTATCATTGACGCAGTTATTGACAATAAGATGAGTATATGATATGCTTACTCTAGGCAGCTGGTATACCCGTGTGGCTGTGAGTCAAGGGCCCCAGAGGCACTCCAGGCTGCTAACATTCCAGAAATGACTGACCTTTGTTTGAATCATCCATTCATGAACTTGGGCGTATGGGTAGTGACCTAGACCTATCTTCGGTATACTGATTGTGGTTTATGATGTTCAGTTGTCAATGATGTCTTTTTCACTATACTTAACTACGATATTGCCAACTATAATTCTTTACCACAATGTACTATAGTAGTCATTCGCCAAGAATCAACCATGCAATACCAATGTACATTATATATAGGTACAATGATGGTTTAACACTGTATTCTCTACTAATGGTTGGTCATACTATAGTTGGCACCCTGTTTCTATGGTCTTTGGTATCACTTACCCATAGTTTGCCACCATACCACCATACCTATAGTTTACCATTATCGTTGTTCTATTGCTTTCCTATAGTTTACCTATGGTCTCGCACTCAAGCACCTATATCAGCATTGTATTCTCTACAGCTATAGGTAATACTGATAGTTGATCACTTATCGTTCACCCATAGTCTACCAATAGTTTATCTCTTGATACCTATAGTGTATCAAGTCACCATGTTTACCCATACTTTACCTACATGTTACGACGTAGTTTACCTACCTGTTACTATAGGTAATCTATATTTTTCTACTTAGTTACTATGTCTATAGGTAATCTATATATTTACCTACCATAGTTTACCCATAGTCTACCCCTGTACTGCCGAGTCTACCGGCTACGGTCGTCATTCAACGGTGACGAAAAGTGTGTGGTGGCAAAGGCCCAAGTACAGAGAGCTCCGGAGAGGTAGCGCTGGGATTGACCAGGCGCGACATGGGGGCAGTTGCGGTTGGGGGTTGATGGTGGTGAGTCTTGGTTTCTAGTGGTTAATGGAGGTTAGTGGTGGTTGATGAATCCAACTGATGGTGATTAGTGTTGGTTTTTGGTGGTTAATGCATGTTAGTGGTGGTTAATGATGGTTGATTAGTGGTTCATGATGGTTCATGATGGATAATGATGGTTTATGATGGATGATGATGGTTTATGATGGTAACTGATGACTTAAATGGATCCTGATGATGCTAATGTTGGTTGCTAGTGACTGATTGTTCTGTTAATGGATGGTGGTTGATTATCAATTGTGATTAAGGCAACAGATGGTCAATGATCATCCGCTATCAACCACTTCATGGATGTTAATGGTGGCTCATAGTGATTGTTTGCTTTTGATTGTTGATCGTGAAGACGGTACTGGTTGTTCTGAGGGGCTGAGAATCACGCAGATAGTGGGTAGTAATCCTCTTGACAGTGGTATAACAGTGGTAGTACCAGTATTGGTGACTCTCCTAGTTGTTGATGGATTATTCTGATTGAACATGATCGTCAATGGGCTTTGATGGCCTTCATAGTTGTTGCGTCCTGGGTACAGGTAGCAGTTTCCATGGATCTAGGTCTCCCCAAAGCTATGCTGATCTGCGACTGGGCTCATGAGCCTTGAACTGCTGATTTCTCGTGAGGTTGCCACCTTGGACCCTGAGCATTTGTACCTCACACAAGATCCTCATATTCTTCTTAGGATCAAGCCCGGTGCCACAAGCATACGAGTTTCAAGGGATGTGTCTGATACCTCATTTTCTTCTTTTAGTATCAGATCCCCTTCTTGTTCTCCTGGAAGTTACAGATTCTGCACCACACCAAGCAGAGTCTCTGTTGCTGTTAAATTTTACAGGATGAACCATCATCCACAATGATTTTTTTCCAATATCATCTATTGAAAATCGGCCATCGGTGTTCAACCGTCATCAACCGCTATCAGCCGCCATTATGAACCATTGCGAGCCACCATTGTCAACCATTGATTGTCGGCTATCAACAATTAATCAACCGTCATGAACCTTTAACCAACCATCATGGACCCTTCATCAACCATCATTGACCATAATGAACCATATGTTTTTTCCCAAATAGGGGTACCCCCGAATCATCCATTGCTAACCATGAATAGATAATCAAGCAACAATTTGTGGGTTCCCTATTTTGAGAAATCACCATATAGTAGTTTAACCATTACTGTCAGTGATTATCCCCTACTATCAACAATGACAATTAACTATGACTAACCATCATTATATAACTTTATGGTGATATCAACCGCCATGAATCGTTCATCAACCATCATGAACCATTCACCAACCCTTAGGAAGCATTAGTCCACCTTCATGAACCACGTGGTGATCAACCAACCTTTAACCCGTATCCCCTCACGCCCGTCCTTCCAAGCGACGCTTGATCAGGTCGAAGCCCGACCTCCTGCTGCGATGCTCCTGCGCCGTCTGGGATTTCAGGAGTCCGGGACGTGGGAAACATATAGTGGTTGTTACATAGTGGGCCCCAGTACTGGTTCAGAATTATTTTATAATGTCATGAGCAGTGATCACCACATGGTGGTTAAGAACTATATCAAGGATAGTTGTCAACATTACTATGTGTATGGTTCTTAAACATGCTTAGCATGGTGGTTATTTACGTAGAAGCGGTTAAGAACTATACGATAACGTTACTACTGTATGTAGTTATCAAACATTTTAACTTAACAATATTACTACATGAGATCCAATGAGCAACAATATGTTTATTAACAAGGTCAAAGTAGTGGTTCAAATAGTGGAATACTTAAACATATCAACGAGGAAGAAGGAGTTAGACAGTGGTCAAGAGGTAACACTAACTATTACAGTAGTTGTGATTATTAACAGTCTTATGTAATAGCATTTCCAATCATAACCATAAATGTTGGATTTTGTAATTTTACATGGGTACAATAATAGTATTTAACAGACCTAGTGGTCAACCATAGGCATGAAGGTTGACAATATGATTATCAATTCTATTTTTATTACAATCAATATTGTTATGTTTATTTCTATTGTTATTATTGCTTTTAAGAGTAGAAGTGGTGTAGTAGTAGTAGTAGTAGTAGTAGTAGTAGTAGTAGTAGTAGTAGTAGTAGTAGTAGTAG
>VSDK01000013.1:53858-101986 GCA_009767595.1 Symbiodinium kawagutii
GCTGCTCATGATCATGATCATGATGATGATGATGATGATGATGATGATGATGATGATGATGATGATGATGATGATGATGATCATGATGATGATGATGATGATCATGATGATGATGTTGTTGATGATGACGATGATGATTGGATGGCATGTACGAATTCCCTTGGGAATAAGCAATTGCCAAGTGGGTGCTACCGAATCATAAGGATGGTGATACATGAGGATTGTTGCTTGATGGACGACGATGAGTGATCATCAACAATCAATGCGATCCTCATCAAAAATTGAGCGGGTATCAGGCAATTAGGAGATATGACCGTCGCTGCGCTTGTTGCTTTACAAAGGCTTGTTTGAGCAGCTGTTGGTGAGTGTTGGTCAGCAATTTACTTATTTGTTAGAGAAAATGATTCATCAGGAAACGTTTCTTAAATCACATGAACCATCCTTATTCTGAATCATGGCTGTTGTTCTTCAAAACATCATTAGCCATCACAGTTGGGGTACGATAGTATCCTGTACCTTTGGGGCTCCTGTCAGTTTGATTTGTCACCATATGGGTGGTGGAACAACCACCAGGAAGCGACAGCTACCTTGACTGAATCAACAACGAAAACGATACAGTACCTTGGGTTGTTTCACTGTGCAAAAAGATTTTTGATGTACGAGTACCTTAATACTGTTGCATTGCCCAACCCTCCAGGCCCAGCTTTGATAATGACATACATGGGGTGTAGTGGTGGCCGATTCATTGGTTTCCAGGTTTATACACTATCTAACGAATCCAACTAGAGTTCTTCATCCCCAAAAGACCTAAGTTAGCCGCATCTATCAATTTGCCAACACTGGTACGACTTTATCCTGGAGTCGCCATATCGACTGTTTCTGGATCGCCAAAGCTGGCGGTTTGCCACTGTCAACAACGTCAGTTAACATCTGACCAGATGATGCTATTGGAATAGCGCAGATTTCATAGTATATTGATGATTGGAACGCTATATGACAAGGAAAGTCCTTATTATGACGTTGTTGTACTCTCAATGTAGATCTATTCGTTAATTGCTGCAACATGATCATCATCCCCCATTACATTTCCCGGAATCCCACAATTTCACCAAACCCTTATAGTTGAGATTTTTCAAGAGCTCATTGTTACATGTTAGTTGTCAGTCATACGCCTCTGTTGTCGGTTGGCTATAAGTTATGCTCCTGGTGAAATTAGTTATGCCCCTCCCACTGTCGCTGCTTGGCGGTATGCGATGTTGCTGGTTGGTTAGAAGTTATGCCCAAGTGGTATACTTCTAGAAGCTGCTGGTTGACGGTTAGGCTTATCTCCCAAGTGATTCGAGCTTTCTTGGTTTAGAGGTCACCACTGACAAGGCAAGAAGCACTTCGCCTTTCGATGATCCAAAGCTGAGCGACCGGGCACCGCTGCCGCCCACAAAAACGGTGTGGCTTGAGGGTTGAAGACTGGGGTGGTTTGCAGTTGAAGGTTATATAAGCATTCCAAGAATCTGTCAACCAATGGTTGAAAGGTAATATACTTGTCATCACTTGGTGATAATAGCAAACTGCAAAGAACTATTATTAGCCGTCAATGCTGAATCAACCGACTGATTTTATTGGCCTGCATACCAGCATGCAGCGGTAACTGCAAAATGGTAGATCTTATCATGGACAGCGAACTTGTTTCCAGGATGGGTTGGAACCTAGGCTGTTAGTGGTTGGATCACTGGATCCTGATTAATTGGCTTCTCACGTACTGGCTCAACCATGCATGAAGTGAGCGACATAGTCGTTCGTTTTTCATGGCCGAGCATTTTGTAGCTTTAGTCCGTCGATTGGTTTGAGGTCTGCTGGAGGCCGAAGAAGCAGGGCTTGTTTGCGAGTTGGGCCTCATTACTCGTCGATCCACCCAAGTGCCTGTGTTCATTGGTCGTTTCTCAACATACAGAGCCCTAAAGATGGTTGGTTTATGACTAACAATGATTACTGTAATCATGGATGATTTTGGGGTCCCCAATTTTGAGAAACTGCAATTGCGTTCAATACAATCTTCTGGAAAAGCCAGCTGATGCTAGGGTTTGGAGCATCCAACGTATACGTCACCATTGTGTCAGTTTCCTTTTTAAGAGCCCTTATCACAAAGTATCCAGTCAAGCACATCAAACAGAATCTGTCCGTCTTTTGATTTGCATACAGGCCATCACCGTCAATCGATCCATCAGGTACCATTTGCTTTGACATGATCCTTATTGGGATATCACATGAGCCTTGATTTGCATACATGCATTTGTTATTTGCACAGCATAAGATGGCCGGTTGATTACAATTTGCACGCATTCTGAACCAGCTGAACCATGCGTTTGTCGCCACCAAAATGGTTGCTGGTTGCAGCGAATGGCAGTTGTTGGTTTCGGGTTGGCTCTCCCGTTGTGTTGTCGCCCTGGTGCCAGGCCCGAAAAGGTCCCTTTCCACATGCGGCATGGCCGGTGGACTTCGCCTTAAAAAGATCCAAGCGATTGGTGGTCTGCGGTGACCACCTGGGGACTGTCACAGGGGCCCACCACGATCTATGGATATCTCCCAGGTTTGTAAATCAATCAAGAATATATAGGTATCCATCGTCTTCGCCATCCAGCTGGGTCATTACTTTCCAGCATAGAAAATCGGAAAGTTCATGTATCAAACATCTCAGACTACAACGAAGGCAGGTGGATGTACATGCAAATCGATCACTTCAATCTGTGTTGAATCCGCATTTGAGTAGAATCCGCAGCGGCTTCACCAAAAAATGAAGACAACTTGGGGGT
This sequence comes from Symbiodinium kawagutii, assembly GCA_009767595.1. Classification (NCBI taxonomy): domain Eukaryota; class Dinophyceae; order Suessiales; family Symbiodiniaceae; genus Symbiodinium; species Symbiodinium kawagutii. Next base: position 56,666 of record VSDK01000013.1, read on the forward strand.
AGCAAAGTTAGACATGGCGGGTCCAGTGGTTTTCAGAAACAAAGAGGTGAAACCACCAACAAAATGGCCCCTTGTGATAATTCCGCGGGAAGGCCTTCTTCTTTATTTTTTAATATTGTTATTAATTACATATTTCTCTTTTCTTTTTTTGGGGACCAGAGACTTTTTTGTATTGATAAAGGGAAGTGATGATCTTCTTATGTGAAGGAGCGGACTCAGGGCACCAGCATGTTCTTGAATGATGTGGACTCTTTGGATTGTCATATTTTTGCTTCTTTCATTTGATTTCCTCAGGATCAGCAATACTCTACCATCAGCCATTTGCATGTATCTTCGTGTTGTTCAGGGATCATTCAAACACATTTTCGGTTTCATGGCATTTTCCATCAAGGGTCGGGCGGAGTGACACGGAAGAGTTACATGAGACGGCGAACCAGTTGGCGCTGAAGCTTTGGTAGTTCATGATGGTTGATGATTATCACTATATAATGTTTAATCATGGTTAGCCTTGATCACCAATTGTTAATGTTGGTCAGCAATGGGTACTTATGCTCAAGAATGGTGGATGTTGAGTCAGTTGCTGGAGTACAGCTGCTCATGAAATCCTCGAATGGTTTTGAGTTATATACAACAGGTGAATCATTTTGCAACATTTTTTGCGGCTCTGTGCCAAAAACAAAAATCATGCATGTCAGGTTTATCTCCAAAGCCCAGGTTTGACTTGTTGCATGAATTTTGGGGTGTTTTGTGACCAGAACCAGCAGCCAAGATGACAGGATGAAGCAACCTATGCCCTATGCGTCTCCTCCGCTGATCCAACCGGTATCCATGGCCCTTCCATGATCTCCCCAAGTCTTAAGCCGTTTGGCTGGAAGGGAAGGCAGTTCTTGAACACGTGGGTAGTCCGAAAGCATCCGAAACCATGGCAGCATTTTTACATCCGAAAAAACTTGGTTTGGAGCATTTTTTTAATGTACACCCACAGATAGATCTATGTGAGCTGAAGAGTTTGGTTGGCAAATCTTGATAAGTTCATAAATGAACCCTTGAATGAACTGCTTTCAAGTGTGCCTGTTCGATTTGTATGATTTGAATCGATGCATGCATCTGTAGTGTGCGTATGCGAGTGTGTGCATAGCGAAATGCATCAACACGCAAGTATGCAATCACGTCAATACGCATGTCTGTATATATATATATATGTATATGTACTTTTATGTTGAAATGTACTTTTTTCATTTACTGTATATGAATACATATCTACGTATCAATTTAGATATCTCCATATATAATATATATGATTATGCACACGCAAATGTGCAGAAGTACACAGGCATGTGCAAGCTGAAACATCCTTTGCGCTTGAGAGTGTCACAAGGTGCGAGGGACCTGACAACCGTATTTCAGTCCATGTTTATCATGCCATGGTTGATATTAGGGTGGTTGAGGATGATGTTCATAAACTTGCCCGAAGTACTTCATCTTTTTTTGCGTTGGCAAATCACAAGCTGCAAAGTTTTGAGTTCGTACGTCTTGGAATTTTGTTCATACCGTGATCTCCCATTTATTCATGCCATTTATCAATCTGCGCCGGTCACTGGATGGGGAAATGGAGCTTGGAAAATGATTAGCCATCCGAACATTTTTCAAATTGATTCGCTCAATATATAACGATTGCCATTCCTCCAGCATTATTGAGCACCATTTGGCCACCGCTGCCCAGACGGTTTGGCTTTCTTGGGTGATGCATTGTCCCACTGCCTATCTCACTGGAGCCTCAAATGCGGTCAACCATGGTGGGGAGTTGACTTATGGGCATCCACAAATGCCTTGGACAGTCTGGTTGATAATGGTATTACAATGGTTGATAATAGGGGATAATCACCAACAACAATGGTTAGACAACTACTATGTGGTGGTTTCTCAGCCATAAGGGTACACCAAGGCCATTATTTTGAATGGTATTGACTCCTCTCCCATTGATAGTTAATCCTTCCATACGAGTCTTATTGACAGTAGTCATTCGAGTCTATTGACATAACTATCATTCTTGGATAATCATGTTGTTGGCCCGCAAGCGGTGCCAGAAAAAGGGAAGCGGTCAAGGTAAAAGTTCTGGCAATAAATTTCTCACAATCAGATTGATTCCAATCCTTTGTCAGCTATGGATATGCCAACGGTATATAACCGGTAGATGCTTATATAGGAGTAGCGGAATCACACGCCCCACCCCGGGGGCTCGCACGAGCGGGCGCTCTGTTTTCTCCTGAGCCAGAGTTCCCTCGGTACGAGAGGAATGGAAGAGATACCTTGGCACGTGTCGAGATCAAGACTGGTATCAATCTTTAAATTTCGACGAATGGTGCTGCTGGGGAAACATCCTCCATCGGAAGACGAGCCAGCCATCTCACGATAGACCAGGATGAAGGCCAGGAAATCACGAAGACGTGGATCCTTCAGCTTCTGCTGATTCTCAAGGGTCCATTTCACATAGCCAACCTGATCTTCCTTCTTCGAGGTCACGATGGCACCATAGGTCAACTCCTGGGGAGCCAGACGTCCAGCTTCCAAAACACACTTGGACCACTTCTCAAAGGATGGGACTCCTTCGGGCAGCTTGTCCGGGGAGACCACCTGCTTGAAGACATTCGTAGTTACCGGCATCTGCTTGGCACGAACGGGAGACTCATCCGGGCCTACCACGTCTGCAGCAAACAAGCGACGCTTCGCTCCATCACTCATAGTACCATGACCGGCAACCATCTCAAAGCCCTCAGAGCAGGGAGTGGCGGCCAGAGCTTCAGCTTCATGGATTTCCTGAATGCTGTAAGCGACATCTTCACTGGACATGCCTTCGCGACGAGCTTGCAAGAGAAGCTCATTGATCAACTGACGGGCAGTCTTACCATCGGCCATGTTGCCAATACTTGGAAGGGACAGCGTGAACACACACTAGGCTAGCTATGCTATGTCACTGCTGTGAAGGCGGCGAGAAGTGACCTGAGTGAAACTACAAAACTAAACTGGCAAAAGTGCAAAAAGGGATATATGGCCCCTATATCCATCAAGATGATCGCATCTTGATTTACCCCTGATGTTACCCCAAAAACGGTGCATGGAGATCTTTGCTCTAATTAGAGAACTCGGATGGCTCTGATTTAGCTAGCTTCTTACGCTCTCTGGCTTCTGCCTGTTTGGCAAGGACTGCTGACTCTGGACTGATATGATACTCGGAGTGTTGAATGCAAACTCGCAGCAGGTCGATTGGGTCACCACAATCTTTTGTTAACCCGTCGGCCAACATGTGCAAAGTCGGGACCCAACGCACAAAAGCTTGAGTGGCTCGCACTGACTCACGAATGATAACGACGTCGATTGATGTCCGTCGATCATCGATTGCTGTTGGTGATGATGGGGACACTAGATGGTCATAGAGTGACTTACAGTCGGTTACCAAGATGGGAGGCCGTTTACTCAGCATGTTCCTACATTCTCTTGCTGGTGTGGGTCCATCCAACAATTCCGATAGCAACAAGGCTAGCCACTCGACTGTACCTGAAGCAGTCGCCAATGCCTGCGCTTCTGCAGACAAAGTGCTGTTCACAGCGCGGGGCAACTTATAGCTACGCCATGCAGCAGGAACCCACCGTGACACCTCATTTTCTTGAAGCTTCTTCTCACAGAAAGAGATGATGAAACCTGCTTGTGTGTGTGGACCTACATTTGCCCATGCAGCGTCAGAATGGCAACACAGAGCTAGTTCCTGCGGGTTGATTGGATGAAAGCGGATTCCTACTTTCCTATGTTGTCGGGCACGACGGATTGCTTGATTGGCCATCCGCAGATCTTTGATCTTAGGATGTGGGAACGACTGTTGACTCAGACTCGTCTGAGCTGCTAAGTCTGGTCTTGATTGAGATGATAGCCAATTCAAACTTCCGTTGATTGCTCGCAGCACTCTAATTTGCTGAGGATTGAGTGGCTGTTCTGGGGATGCATTCTTGGGAATGTTCACAGGACGAAGCTTGTCTACGAAAGAGCTCATTTGCATCTCTATGGTGTAATCATCAGATTGATGATACCATGCTCCACAGAACTCTCCACTACCTACTCGCCATTTCCGGAATGGATATCGTTGACGCAACTGCTCTACTGCACGATCGAACAGTGGTCCTTCTCCACCCAGGGCTGAGTCATCAACATGGATCCCCAGTACTCCAACTAACTTGGCTGAGGAGGGATCCCGAAGTTGGAAGAGACATGCATCATATTTAGATTGTTCCCATCCCAAATTCTTTACCGTGGTGGAAAACTCCTTGTACCAAGCTGCTGGTGCATCGTTCTGTCCGTATACATTGCCTAGCACCTCGATCACAGCATCTGAAGGCACACCTGGGATTCCTCCTGGGGGCTGTGAAGCATACAGTGGAGTATACTTGGGATCGAGGGGGCCAGCTTCCAAGAAAGCTCCGCGAATGTCTCCAAGTTGGAGCTTCCACTTGTGACTAGCGATGATTTGCATCAGGGTCATGCGACCCAGTTGGCTTAAGGTTGGGGACTTGAGCAAACCTGTCTCAGCCTTTTCGGTTAGATCAGGGTCCAAGTGACCTTGCAAACACCACCTGCCTTTGACTACAAAGGAGCTAGGATCATCCATGTTTACCTCCTTACCTTCTTCGCATGGCTTAGGAGTAAGGACAAAACGGCTACCTATGAAGCGATGTGGAAACTGTTCTCGGATACGTGCAGCAGCTTTACCATAGTGGATCCTGAGGACATCTGGTTTACTAGTCAGGGTATCCCACTCAGCCTTCTTACCTGCATCCACTTTCTTCTGAAGTTCGGGGGAATTATTACTGTGTGGAAATTCCTTGGAGGCTCGCTTGGCCATGTACTCAGCGATCAGTGCTTCATGTCCGGAATGGTCCATCACGGACCAGAGGTCATTTACCTCATGGACACTCAAAACCTCATCGGTCCGGGGGCGAGATCCAGCGGGAGCTGCTGCATCGTCATCACCTGCAGAGCTGCTCACATTGGAGTGATCTCGCTTTTGACCCTGTGTGGCTTCATCGACCAATTGTGGAACCAACTCATGCATGATACTGACAAAGTCATCCTGGGACAAAGCAGCTGGTCGATAATATGCCTGTGGGCCATCCTTTCCGGTGATCCGACGACGGACGGGTCCATACGAGGACGTCGGCTCGGAGCCAGGTGCTGCAACACCTTGTGTGTCAGAGGGATATGGAGCACTTCGCGATTCACTTTCATTGGACGATGCTTGGTTGGACGGCTGGCTATCTACTGGTACACTTGGATCAACCTCAGGACCTGCCTCAAGTGGTGGTGATGGTGCTGGTGCCGGTGCAACTGATTGCTGACACACAGGAGGAGCACTCTGCTCAGAGTCCGCTTCGACAGGAACATCGGATGCTACCTGATTATCTGGTTGACCACTCTCCGGAGGATATGACTGAGGCAACAGGTCGGTGAATTGTTTACTCTGAAGTTGTCCTTTCTCTATCAGATCTTTGATGCCAAGAAGTTCTGCTTGGGGAGAGGCCAACACTGTCCGCTCTTCGGATGTTGCAAAGCGCAGCTGTTCCGGGGCGACTCTAAAGATCTGTCTCCGGTGAATGATCACCAGATTTCGTCCCACCGCTCCCAAGACAACCGCACATCCATACCACCTACCTCCAGTTTGCAGCTTACCCTTTACCCACTTCTGATTTCTCCAATAACACACATAGTCACCGGGTTGGAAATCTATTGCTCTACGAGGACGGGCATTCAAGGCAAGGCGCAAAGCTTTGTCATCCTGGAGTTCAGCTACTGCTTTCCTAGCTGAAAGACGGAGAGCCTGTGCTCTAGCTGCTGCTTCATCCGTCAGGGATGCAGTGGCGGCTGTGACATTCACGGGTTCACTCAGCAAGTCGGATGGCACATGAGGATTCCTACCAAACACAAACTGGTGGGGGGAGAAACCGTACGTCTGTAACATTTGATTCTTGACATGTGCATGATGCACACATTCCAGCCATTCAGTTTTATTCTTCGGGGAATGAAGCTCGATGAGTTTCTGCAGAACCCGATCAAACCACCCTCCATGGGATTCGGTACGACCCAGCTGGTAATGTGCTCCTGCAGCAATCGGCCTGACATGGATACCATAGCGTTCCACTGGACCACACATGTTCTCTCCTAGATTGGTGCGTGCTGGATCTAGGACTAATTCTTTTGGGGGCCCATAGACACTTATCCACTTATCATGCAGCAAGGAGGACAACAACTGAGAGGTCTCTTGCTCGAAGAAGGGAATCATCTGCTGGTACCCACTTGCTTGATCAACCAGATTAAGTGCAGTCACACGCTGGTTAGCTTGCCAGCCTACCAGGTGTTTGACATCTAAACCTAGCTGTTCATTGAAATCAGAGGCACGATTGGTTTGCGCAGGAAGCGCACTGCGTGGTCGAGCCTGTGTCTTACAGAACTCACATTCAAACTCCCGAGCGGCCTGCAGTGCCTCATCTGTAGCTTGAGCGTTCCGCAGTACACGAAGGAGATCCTCTTTCGGAGGGTGTCCCAGGTTTCTGTGTAGTTTTGACACTGCACTCATGATGTCAGCTTTGGACGTTTCGGAGGCAGCAAGACACTCTTCGACTAAGGCTACACTGTTCGAACAACCCCTGTAGTCTCCTACATGCTGGCCTACCTTCTCCAGATACCGGGGAACACACTCTAGGATGGCTTCAACCAGCTTAGCTGGATACTGCGCTGCAAAGGCACTGACCGATGGCACTCCTGGGGCACTACCAGCTACAACATCATGACATCGATGGTCGGGATCCGATTTACCAGGACACTCTAGGCCGAGATGTTCCATGTCTCGATGAGACAACAGCAACCTGGTACCCTTACGAATAAGCCATTTGCTGTTGGGTAATCGGAGACCATAACGACACTGATGGAGCTTTGCGGTGAAATGCCGTCGAAGGAGAGTCTTCATCTCATCATAGCCCCACACTTGCGATGGGAGTGGATGTTCAAAAACAGCCCGGCGTCCCTGTTGGGTCTGAATCCTGAACAACTTACAACACCAACGGATGAAGCTACGACTTTGAGTTTTCAACCGCAAGTATTCCCATTTATCCATCTTGCTACTATTCAGATGCCACCAACCACTCTCATGCGTACATGGAGGGGACAGGACCAGCAAATCCGGCGGATCCCTCACTAAGAGCTCTTCGACTGCTTTCCTGTGCTCTGGACGGGACAGGTCACACCCCTGTTTGATATCAAAGGATCTACCTCGGAAACCTGCTTGTTGGGCCATCGTGGTGAATCGTGGGGGTGAGAACACTTCCATGACCAAGCACCTATCAGGAAACTTACTCTCAGCTACTACTTGGGCACAAGCTTGAATCTGGGGTTCAAGCTGGCGGCATTGATGGACGTTGGGAAACCATGAGGCTACTTCCAAACATGCAGTGGCTTGATCAGCTACCTTGGGATCATGATGATGAAATTCGGTGATGACGTCTGTACACCAATGGGGGAGCTTGAACTGCAGGGCTCTTGGATGTACACCAGCATGGCAATGATCTTCGCGAATGATTTTATGGGTGGATGCATCACGAATGATTCTCTTCACTACATACTTCCATTGGGGACCGTCATGACTGATGAATGGAGTTTGCTTGATACCAACATCATGTTGCAACCAGATCTTACTGGGACTAGACTGGCTCACACTGGGCTCCTGGATCGATGTTGTTGAGTCTGGATCCACGGCTTCCGGAGACGCTTCCTCTTCAGCAGTCATCACTTCGGTGAAGGCGGCTTCAGTGGACGGCTCCTGGGCAGCTTGCTCATCTTCGATGACCTTGACAACATACTGACCAGCTTCGTTGACTGACAAGGGCACTCTGCGACGGTCGCTGAACATTGTGATCGTGTTGTCCTTGAAGTCCAAAGTGGCTTCCAAGGCCTGCAGAGCTGTCCTTGACACCAGTAGTGGCGCCGATCCCTTGACGATGGCTGCCTTGATAGTACCCCGCCTGCCAGCGATCATCAGAGGCATGGAGATCGATTGGCGAGAGACTTCCACCTGGCCATTCCCAAAGCGGAAGTGATGCACCTCCTCCACACGGGGAGGAATGTTGATCCCTGACTTGGTCCAGAGCTGTTCGAACTCTCGCAGGGTTCTTTCACCGATAACTGTACGACCACATCCTGAATCTAGGACTCCAAAGCCAGGGCTTGAAATCAGCATCACTTCTGAGGATGGCGATGCCGGCTGAACCTGGTCAGCCATACCATCCTGCAGTTGCTTTTCCAGCATTCGTTGTCGCACCTGGTGCACCAACGACATGGAACACACCTCCACCGCAGCAACGAAGTCCTCGAAGGGCAGATTGGTCACACACTCGGTCACCGTGGCTGCACCAGAAGGAGTAGACGAAGATCCGGAAGGGGCTTTGGAGGCCGTCCTGTCAGTGGGTTTGGACCTGCACTCCCTGGCCCAATGTCCCACTTTGCCACATTTATTGCATTTGGTTCTGCGTTTGAGCTCCTCCACTTCAATGCGAAAACTGCGCCTCGCATCAGAGGAGCTAGCACTGCTGGCGCTGAACTTCCGAGTTTTCTGGACACGGGAAAGTTCAGCTCTGCGATCTTTCCAACTCAGGGCCAGGACTTCTTTGACATCGTCCTCCGCAAAGATGTCGGAGTCATCCAGGGCAGCATCTCCTGGTTCATCCAGGAACTGTTGGACATCCTGAAAGTCATCCTCAGGGTCTTCCTCATCATTGCCGTGTTCGACGGCAAAGGCTTCATCCACCAGCGCAACTGTGTTCTTGCGCTTGGCCACGTAGTCAGGAAAACACGACCTCAGCGATGTAGCTATGCTGTCCCGCTTCAACGAACCGGAAGCACGAGCAATGACCACTGCTCGTTCACCATCCGACAACCCAGCTCGATGTAAGAGAAGCCATCCCCTGGCCTCTGATGGGAAGGCCACTCCCACCTTACGTTCGCACTTGTCCAGCAGCTCAGTAGCACGGGCACACCATTGTTTCATAGTTTCTCCATCAGCAATGCGGAGGGAGAACACATTGCCCAACGGACGTCCAACAAGTTCCACAAAACCTGTTCTCCTCCCTTCTTGTAGTACTCCGCATGCTCGAGGTGCTCCACTGCTTCGAGAGCTTTACCGGAGAGCAAGGTATAGACATATGGGCCGCGTGCTTCGGCCGCCAGTTTGTCCAAGGTGACAAGTTTGTTTTGGCACCACGTTTTCCAGCGGCGGTACTCTTTTCCATCCTCCGCCTCACCAGAGAAGTATCGAAGGCCACCTTGACCCTCACCGGAACCAGACATGGCACGTGTCGATGCTGACTTCCCTCCTGAGAAGTCCTCAGCACTCCATGGCTTGCGGGAGCCTGCTCACGCAGGCTCCGCTACCAATAGCGGAATCACACGCCCCACCCCGGGGGCTCGCACGAGCGGGCGCTCTGTTTTCTCCTGAGCCAGAGTTCCCTCGGTACGAGAGGAATGGAAGAGATACCTTGGCACGTGTCGAGATCAAGAGGAGTATATGACCCATAAAGCATCAAACGGTGTACTGATTGGGAAATCCAATTCTGGGTCACTCACCCCCCTCCCCCCCATTAAGGTTGACATTGCAGCCTGGGAATTCATGGATGTCAACGACAGATGCATACATGGTCATATGCACTAAAGAACATTGCTTTATAGGATTTGACCTTACATTTTACCCCATTGATTTCAAATGATGTACCGAATAGGATTGATGCTTTCCCCTTTAGTCATGACTCTGGATGGGCATGCTGGTAACTAAAGACATAGAAATTATCAACACTTTTCACCTATTATTAACCAGAGTGAACCATAGTCAACCATAGTAAAACGGAAAAAAAAATACAAATCTCATTTCAGCTTTTCCAATGGTGACCCAATTTTTCGACGTTGCCCAGTTGGCTCAGACGGCCAACCATGTCCTCATGTCCCGGGTGCGTTTCGATTTGAACGTGGACACCGCGGACAAGCAGGACCAGGACCTTGGACCGCGCCACAGTGGACGGGTATTGGTTGGTTCTTCACCTGTGCAACTAGCGAGGAGATCCTCCAAAAAAAGAATAAGCCAAAGGGGGGGCCCTAGTTGGTTTGCAACTAGGGTAACTACCAGCTATAGTACATATAAGTTAAGCTTATAGTTAAATTGCTCATGAATCAATTTATAACTAGGTGGCCCACCTTGTGAAGGTGAATCACAAGCTAGTGAACTGGTTGACAAACTGTGGCGGTACCGGATCGCTTATGGCAGAACCAAGCAACTGAATTCCACCAGTTGGTTCTACTAACAGTGCGGTTTCTAATTGCTTGGGGAATGCTGGTCTGATGATTTGGCTGACCAATGCTTCTGCCACTTGATCAAACCAACAAGATCCAACGCTCACATACGACTGGACAAGGACCGTCCACCATGGGCGATGACCAAGTTTTGTTTCACACTCTTTGCAGGAACCAAAATCTCCAAGCAAGCGGATGGGACATGTGGTGATTGCGTGTCCGGACGGATGGGCATGGGCAGTGGGACTACTTGCTTGCAACATGCTGATGCCACCAGAATCCCCGGGAAGGGCAGATACGGGGAAGAGAAATTTCGATTCGCCAATGCCTCTTTCAATACTGCAATCAGTAAAATGGGTGTTTCTCAAAATAGGGGTACCCCAAAAATGGGTGATTTATTGCTATAAATGACTACTAATGGATGATTTAGGGGTACCCCTATTTTGAGAAACCCCCGTATATCTTGTTTGGACAGTTGGGTAGGTGAACCATCTCAGTGCCCGTGAAGGAAGCCCATGCCATTGGTTGACCGTCATGACTCCTTATCACAAGCTTCAGAGCCATTGCGATAGAGACAACATCGAGCACTGCTTTGACAGCATATACTGTACTTCAGGTAGGTAAGCCACATTGTTCAATGAAAATCATGATGTCTCAATGCTTAATATCAATTAACATGGTTGATTGATGTGGTTGTGAATATGGTACATAATTGGGTGTGTGCCAAAATAGTGGTACCCCCAAAACCAATGGTTTCCTAGTAAAATGATCATTTTTTGGTGGATTGTTGGTTAATTGCCCCATTTTGGCACATGCCCAATTGTGGCCACATTCATATCCAATATTGGTTGATTCTCCAGTGATGGTTGCAGCCACGGGGGTGCCGCTAGCAACCAAGCTGAACAGCGGAGATTTCGGCGGCAGGGAGTCCTCCCGAAGCATTCAAAGACATGGTGGTTTCTTAAGACATCTTAAGCCATAGGGGACCCCAAAGTGATGGTTGGTACTCCCCATTTTTCGACCCCCGTGATTATACTTGTATAGCCCGTGGAGGTGCGAGGGACTACTTCAAGGGGTGCTGTGATTGCCACGACTCGAAGCCGTTCAAAAAATCCTGAACACTTGAATCATGGATCATCAATCATCATCACCTATCATTAGTCATCATTGCCCAGCTATGTTCAGTGTTTGAGTTTTCTGTGGCATCTTTCAGCATCTGTTGAAGTTCTCACCCCTCAGAGTGCTGAGAGCCATGGATGGACAACTAGGAACCATTCGAACTGGGTTCAATCAGCTTCGCCATGGAAGCTGTTTGAAAACCAACCGGGGATACACATCCTACGCCTGAGCACTACGGTGGTTCACACCGCGGAACCTTTGAAGATTTGGGGTGTTTCTTAAGCCCAGTATGTAGTAGCCCCGTAACCAGGACGGTTATACGGCCTTATGCTTCACAATGGCTATGCATAACAGCCAACAACAATCCGCAGAAACCAGCAAGGACTTAGATGGTTGGATTTTAAATATATTTAATCCGCAATAGTAACAACGGTAACAACAGTAACAACAGAGTTTCACCTGCCAAAAATCAGCATTCGGTATCCAACAGTCATATATCCAGACTAGCAACTCACGAGGACCAGACCTCTATCGGGGATCTTCTATCGACCAAAACCAGCATTTGGTATCCAAGGCGAGAGATATCTCATATCGATGCTTTTGAGAAGACGTGGTGAATTTCCGGCTAGTATTTTCTGGTTCGAGCAGTTACCGACACCACGAATTGTCAAGATGGTTTGTACCTAACTGCTTCACAGGGAATCGTATCAAATGGTTCTCCAGGTCTCCGCATGGTTCTATTCTCGATATGGTTTGTCCGTAAATGGTGTACCCCTTCTTTGATCCATCATTTTTTTGGAATCTCTGGTGTACCACTCTGATTTTCAGCCAATTCAGCACCATTTTTTGATATTTTTTGCATTGATCCATATCGATCAATCGCCAGCTGCGGTTGGAAACCACAGCTTCGCGGATCCCTCAGGAGTACATCGCTTACCTTTTTGAGCTTCACGCAGAGCGTGCGGGCATGGCATGGATAACTTGCCAGAGTCTTTCGGAAGCTGGGCATGGCATTGCGGACTGTTGACGCTGTTGGCTGGTTGGGAGTTGGAGCCGTGAAAGGTGTGTTCGTGCTATTCCGCTGAGGGGGAGCGGTTGGAGCCTACCATGAGTGGTGCCACTAAATGGTAGGTTGGAAGAAATTGAGGGCTACCTGAGATGGTCGAAGCAAGAACAAGAGTTGGCTGTGGGTCAGTGCGTATGCCCCAGCCGTTCACATCCCAGGACCAATGTCTAACTAGTCGAGCTGTTGGGATATGAACCACTACCTCTTTGCTGCTGATTGACGCATGCCCAGATTTCATCAGCAACAGGAAGCATGGATGGCTCTTGCCACGTGAGCTCCAGCAGTCTGGTGCTTGGCAGTGCTTCTGTTGCCTCAGCAACTCTGCTCCCAGGAATTGAAAAGGGAACTGCAAGGTTGGCCATCCGCAGCAACCTGGCCAACAGCTGTGAGTTCGGGCTGATAGTGACAAGCTGTGGATCAGTTCGCAACCTGAGGTTGATCATGGTTTGTTTGTGGTCAGTCATCATTATGGCGAATGAGAATTTTGAGTGATTAATGATGGTTAATGATGGATGTTCGTCAGTGGTGGCCAACAGGCACATAGCTGGCGAAATCAAGGTTGATGATGGTTGATTATTGAAGAGTCATGATTGACTAGCAGAGGAAGCTTCTCACTTGACAATAGTTCATGATGGCTCACCGTCCATGATTCTACCGGGTCCTTGCCGACCTGGGTCGGTCACGCTGGTGTGTCTCCTGAAATTTCATAAACAAGAGCTATCATGTGAGCGGTGCATCACCACATGATGTTCATCAATGGGTTCCAAGGCAACGCCGTGCCTTCTTGAAGCCTGCAATCCTCAGCAGGTGGTTGACTCATGGCACCTACAGGCAAAGCCCGTCATCATCCACAATCTTTTTATATTTCGCTTATCCCCTGGAGCATTCTGGTCCAATGATGTTGAGCACTGTGGGAGAGCGCCAATGGAGATACCCCAACGGTTGGAGTGGCAGCTGCTGCCACCAGTGGGACCTGAGAGCTACCCGCGGATGAACTTACCAACCAACTCATTAAGGCGAGGCACGGATTTCAGCTATTCCCCAACAGCATAAGCCACTTCATCATCATTTGCAGTTGTTAACAAGTACTAGCCCTTATGAACGAAGAGTGACCATCATAAACTCCATTCTCGGCCATTTGGAATCATCATCAACCATCACTGCTTTGGCATTGTCGAAGACTTGGTTGTGCGTGGATTATCCCCATGGTTGCTTCCAGTTATATTCTATGATATCAACCATTCTAAATCTTATCAACCAAATATGGGAGTGGGTCAAAACCTGTACCCCCGGTTCCCCTATCATTAACTATTGTTTTCCCACTATTATTGTTGATTATTATTCCCCATTAGTTGGTTGATTCATATTGACCCATAGCCAAATGTGAACCATGGTGAACCATTGCTCACCATACTTTGCCATTTCTTGCGATGAACTGCCAGTCATTAACAGTGAGTCACCGCGAACGATCGCGGTAAAACGACCAGCTGTTATTAGCAGCTGACCGTCCAGGCTTGGAATCACCAGATTAATCTGATAGTTCACCATCAATCAAGAACCATCATCGCTAACATGCGCCGTTTTTCATGCGCAGGTGGGTCATGAGCTGGGTATCGCAATTCCCCAGGCTATACATGACCAGCATTATACCATCATCATTATATAGTCATGAATCATCATTGTGAATCATGAACCATGAACTATCAATCATTAACCATTTATTATAAATCATTAACCATTGATGGTCAATCATTAGCCGTTCATGATGAATCATTAGCCATTGATGATTAATCATTAACCATTGATGATGAATCATTAGCCATTGATGATTAATCATTAACCACTGACTATCAATCATTGACCATTGATGATGAATCATTAACCACTGACTATCAATCATTAACCATTGATAAATCATTAACCATTGACGATTAATCATTAGCCATTGATGATGAATCATTAACCATTGATGATGAATCATTTATCATTGACGATTAATCATTAGCCATTAATGATGAATCATTAGCCATTGATGATTAATCATTAACCGTTCATGATGAATCATTAGCCATTGATGATGAATCATTTACCACTGACTATCAATCATTAATCATTGATGATGAATCATTTACCATTGACGATTAATCATTAGCCATTGATGATGAATCATTTACCATTGACGATTAATCATTAGCCATTGATGATGAATCATTAGCCATTGATGATGAATCATTAGCCACTGACTATCAATCATTAACCATTGATGATGAATCATTAGCCACTGACTATCAATCATTAACCATTGATGATGAATCATGAACCATTGATAATTAATCATTAACCACTGACTATCAATCATTAACCATTGATGATGAATCATTAACCATTGAGAATTAATCATTAACCATTGATGATGAATCATTAGCCGTTGACGATTAATCATTAGCCATTGATGATGAATCATTAGCCATTGATGATGAATCATTAGCCACTGACTATCAATCATTAGCCATTGATGATAAATCATTAACCATTGATGATTAATCATTAGCCACTGACTATCAATCATTAACCATTGATGATGGATCATTTACCATTGACGATTAATCATTAGCCATTGATGATTAATCGTTAGCCATTGATGATTAATCATTAGCCACTGACTTTCAATCATTAGCCATTGATGATGAATCATTAACCATTGATGATTAATCATTAACCTTTCATGATAAATCATTAGCCACTGACTATCAATCATTAGCCATTGATGATGAATCATTTACCATTGACGATTAATCATTAGCCATTGATGATTAATCGTTAGCCATTGATGATTAATCATTAGCCACTGACTTTCAATCATTAGCCATTGATGATGAATCATTAACCATTGATGATTAATCATTAACCGTTCATGATGAATCATTAGCCACTGACTATCAATCATTAGCCATTGATGATGAATCATTTACCATTGACGATTAATCATTAGCCATTGATGATTAATCGTTAGCCATTGATGATTAATCATTAGCCACTGACTATCAATCATTAGCCATTGATGATGAATCATTAACCATTGATGATTAATCATTAGCCACTGACTATCAATCATTAACCATTGATGATGAATCATTAACCATTGATGATTAATCATTAGCCACTGACTATCAATCATTAACCATTGATGATGAATCATTAACCATTGATGATTAATCATTAGCCACTGACTATCAATCATTAACCATTGATGATGAATCATTAACCATTGATGATTAATCATTAGCCACTGACTATCAATCATTAACCATTGATGATGAATCATTATCCATTGACTCGAATTCACCAACCATTGATTATTAATCATTTAAATTCATAAGATCAATCATCACTAATCAGGTTATGATGGCAATTCACCGGGACATCTTCATTACCTCCTTGGCTTCGTGCGGCTCAGGTGATTGTGGGGGACTACGAGTGGCTGCAGGACCGCTCCGCAGGGACACTGAGGGCGAGGATGGTGCGAGGGTGGTGAGGCGTTTTGGAGGATAGTTCATGGTTGATACTTAGTGACTTAGTGATGCTTAATGATTGGTGAAAGTGCTGATGTGATTTAAGGCACCACCGATGGTTGATGGTTGATAGGGACACTGAAATTCATTGTGGTAAGCTGGTATGCAAACAATGAGCTGTTTGAGTCGACGTAGTGAATCAGGTGGCAATGACTGGTGGCGCTGGTGCATATGCATTTTGGGTTTGTACATAGGTGGTACTCCCAAGACCAACGAAATCGTTCTACAAATGGAGATCGACCTTGTCCTTACTTAACTCTATCCAGGTAGCTACTTAGTTACAACCAGATAGTTATTGGTTGTTGTGGTCGAGTAGATGCTGCGTTGCGACGCTGGCGCCGTGCCAATGCTGCAACAGGGGTTTGGTCGAATCGTGGTGTTTGGCAAATGGGTTGAAACAATCAAGCTTCATCATGGTGAATGATGGTTCAAAACGGTAGAGATTTGTTATATAACCGATAATTGGACTGGTTGATGAAATACCTCTATAACCCAATATTTATATAATATAGAATTGACAATAATGTGAGATCATGGGTGATACTGGTCAATGGTTGGTGAAACAATCACCCAACGGGAAATCCTTTTTGACAGCTCGGAAAAGGTCCTTACAAATGAACATCACGTCACCTCCATGTGATGTCTGGACTGAACGCAACGCTGCCATATGGGGCCTCTTGCTTTTTACTAGCTGGGGCCTGTGTTGATACAGCTCTGTTTAGCAGGGAAGGGGCCGATGTTAGGGTCGGCCAGACTGTTGTCAAGCCATATCCCTATCATTGCAGGCAATTGTTGGTTATTTATTACGTCGAGCCCTAAGTCGTGTTGTTGTTGTTGTTGTTGTTGTTGTTGTTGTTGTTGTTGTTACACTACTATTTCTTTGCCCACGATCCCAAACATGGGTCGTTCACATGCGGGACGCATGGCTACTGTTTGAAAGCAGGGGACCCATGTTTCGCCTGCTGCGGCCTCAAGGCCTTGGCCTCGGTTCCATGGCACCCATGTGACACCCACGGGTGACCGTGAGCCACGAGTCACGAGGAGTTACATAGTTCTGGCCGCGAGTTGTTGGGGAACCCAGTGGGAACCGATCGCCACTAGTTGATCAATGAAACTAAGCACCTGAGTTCATTGGGAGGATCTCTCATTGGTTGGCATTCATCAACTACGGTTTCAGCCATACTTAAACCAGTCTTACCATCAAAGACTGAAAATCTGCGCCATTCTGAGTGGGGCTGTTCACTCTTGATGGGCGTGCACGCAGATGTGTTTTGATAGCAATTCGAGGTTGGCTGTCATGACCCGGTGCTTGGGATCCATAGAATGTTTGGGGACGGATTGCATTGAAGCTCTACTGAACAGGTCATTGCTGGACTTGGGTAACAACTCTGCGGCAGATAGAGTGGGAGTAGAACTTGGTGCGATTGACGTGCAAAGAGCGATTTGGCTATGGGTCAATATGAACCATCAATAGCAAGCAACTATAATAGCGAAAACAATGGTTAATGATGGGAACCAGGGGTACAAGGTTTTGACCCATAGCCATTTACCAATTGAGTTTGCTCGGTTTCGAAGGTTGAAACAAGTATGTTTCCAAGTCGTGGCAGGCTGTGGTTGAAGAGTAGTTCTGTGGGGAACTGTTACATGTTCTGGATCAATAGCACCGTGAGCTCACCCACAGCCATGTTGTGAACTCCAAATGTTGGTTGTCCACTATCATTCATCATGATCATCATGGACCATCGTTCATCATTCACATGGGGTTTCTTAAAATAGGGAATCCCAAAACTGGATGTTTCATTGCGATGGAGGCTTACTACTGGATGATTTGGGGGTACCCCTATGGCTTGAGAAACCACCGAATCATTCATTGACCATTCTCAACTAGACACGGCATATCCGAGCACAGCACGGACTTGCTGTCAAGGCCAAGCTCCACCTGTGACAGCACTGATTCACAATCACCCAAGTGGAATGGAGGCGAATCAGCGGGTCGCGATGGAGCCGAACGGCCCCATTCCAAAGGAAAGACGTGACCATTCTGCAGTGTGCATGGGGGAGAAGATGTTGGTCCTTGGGGCTCTAGTGATGAGCGACATGAAAATGACCTTTGGGGAAATGACCTGCGGTCCTTGGATCCGAAGGCAAACGAGTGGATGGAGATCAAGCCAAGCAGACCCATGCCAGGGGCAAGATGCTTACCAAGCTGGAGCAGCAGAATCGCAGAGACCGAGTGTTGCACTGCTTGCGTTTGCCCAGCAGCTCCTTCAAGGAGCTTTACGAAGAATGTCAGCCTTTTGAGGATGAGAGCGTTTTCGTTTTTGCTCACCAGTTCATCAGCTGGTTGAAGCAACTTCTTGGTGTTGCGGACGTTGCCCAGAAGATTGAGCAGAAACTTTTGGCAAAGGTCAGAGAAGGATTCACTTGACTTGGGGCATTTTGAGCCAATCTTGCCGCATGTTGGGCGCATGTTCGGGTCATTTTGACCCATCTTGGGCGCATGTTGGGCCATTTTGGCCCCATCTTGGCCCCATATTGGCCCCATGTTGGGCCCATGTTGGCGTGATGTTGGACCAATCTCGCCAAAAAGTCCTTTAAAAAACCGTCGAAAACACGCGATTCTAGACAAATAAAGACCCCTCCCCAGCTAAAGCTGTACCGCATTTCGTGTCTATGACATCCGCAAGTCACACCCAGCACCTCAACGGTGCGGGCGGAGTTCGGCTGCTGATGCATTCGTCACCGAGCAGCTCGACTGCCTCCCAGGCCATTGATCGATGCAACCTCCTCGGGTCGCGAGTGGGGCTCCGCCCGGGTGACCGTCTTGGAGCCCTCCTGCGACTTTACCGAGTGCCTTGGGGCCACCTTGGGAGTTGGATGGGTGGGGATAGTTGAGATATGGTGATATGGTGAAGTGTATGGGAAACCTAAGGGTAGGATGGCTTTTATCTCGGTGATATTCATTGAATGGGCCATTATTGGTGATGACCAGCCATTTTTAGGAACCAGTAACCAACCATTAATCATGCATAAGCCACCAGTAGCAATTATCGATCCATCCCTGAGGTTCTGGTGTGCGGTCGACGCATCGGGGCGCTGCTGGCAGCAAGTGAAACGGCACTGAAATACAGCGGTCACCCGCAGAGAGCCCGGAGGAGTCGAGTTCCGCGTGGATTCCGAAATCGCATTGGAGCAATTGGAGCAACTGAATGGTCACATGGTTGACATGATCATGGCTATCAAATGCTATCAACCTACATCCAAGGACCGATCATGGTCGCATGAGAATGGCTGCACCAAGCATCAATCATTTCCAGCTGTACTTGGTGGCAACTTGGCCTGGTGACATGCCCGATTCATCTTTGAAGGAACCAGTTGACACTAGCCGGTTGGCTGACTGTGAATGGGATTCTCCAATGGTGCCCAAGTGTACCATGAACTGGGACCATGAACACCGACCACTAAAGCTAATGGCCGGAGAGATTGGAATATCTTTCTTGGCTCGGCTTACCGTTCAAATATCGAATGCTACGTTCGATGATGTACCTGAGGTGGTGCGGAACCACCAGCTATGGTAGTTTTGTGACAATCTCCATGGTTCATAAATCAAGGGTGCTCTCCAACTGGCTTCTTGATTGTTGGTTTTACATTGTTGGTAGGTAATCTCTGTAGCCTTGCTTGGTTTGAATCCCTCCTGTTGGATCTATGAATTTTAACCATTCTCATCAAGTTAAAATAGTGTCAATTTATCAACAGTGACCATTCTGAGCACTCAGTGCTTATCGTTAATGGATAGATCCAGCACTGGTGCGCTAAAAAACAGCATACAATCTATCCCTTTGATTGTTATGTGATCTATTGATTTATTGTTTTATGAAATGTATTTTTGGTGTTGGTTAATCAAGAGTGATTTAACCCATCATCAATAACCATGATCAATAACCATGATCACAATGATAACCATAACAATAAACTATTGTTAACAACACTATAAATTTATCTTTATTGTTGGTTGTATCTTCATGTTTACCACGCACACAACCGGCACCCCATGGCGCGGCCTCCGCCTTGCGGCGGTTACTGCTGCGTTGGGCCCGCGGTTTGGAGCTACCGTTGTTGGAAACTTTGAAGCTCCTGGGGGATGGATCTATTGCTGGTATCGGTCCTCAGTTGAATGATAACAATGCACCAGTTGCAACTTCGCAAAGGAGTTATACATCAAACTTAGGGGCAGAGCCCATGTAGCATCAAGAATGATGTTCCCAGATCTGTGTTGGGAGGTGCGATGAAATTGTCGAAGTTTGGATCTCCATGATGGCAACGGCAACGAGGTTGACAACTGAGCAGTGAAATTCCTTTCAGGGAGCGTTTGAAGGTGCTTGAAACTCAAGGCAACCAACCACCGAGTGTGCGGTAGCAACAAAGGCAGACGCAACAAAAAACTATGCGCATTCAAGAGTCGGTCATAGCCTTGCGAATGATTTGAAATCATAGATGGTCAACGGTCAACAACCAACTGATTAACCAACTAAGATTGAAACTTGAAACTGTTCATCTATGATTAACCACCTTCTATTCATCTATGATTAACCAACTGTGACTACCATTACCCATTAAGGCGTTGGATGGCGTTGGTCACAGTTGGTCAATCATCCCGCCGGGTGGGAAACCGTTCCCACGAAAAGCATGTTCGTGATGTTTCAACATGTCAATGCGTGTTTTCCTATGGGTTTTGCCACGCGTCTTCATGGGACGTCGGGCTTTCTGTGTCGCAACTCCACTGTGTTTCAAGCACGCTGTTGTTTCTTGCATACAATTCAGCCCATTTTTGTGTTTTGACATGTATTCTACGAGGTTCATTTTTGGTGCGAACATGTGTTTTGCTGTGTGTTTGTGCACACCAAGCGCGCTTTGTTTCTTCACCCCATTTGGTTCAAAGCGTGCGCAGTGCGAGAAGCTAGGCATCCATCAGCTGAAGATTCCCAGCGATGCTGCCAAGAAAAGCACAAGAAAAGCACAAGATCGCCCTAGCCATGTCTCCCAAACAAGCGCTAGAGAACGTTAACATCCCCCCACCCACCCCAACCCCAACCCTAACCCCACCCGAGCATGACGTAGCATCAACTTCACGAAGCGAGTGCCAGCGAACTGCCCCCACCCACCCCAACCCCAACCCCACCCCACCCGTGCATGACGTAGCGTCAACTTCATCCCGCACCCAAAAAAACCCTCAAAACGCTGGCTCGGTTATCCACCCGTTGGCTCAATCATAGATGCATAACATTGAATTATGTCATCACAAACAATTGTTGCCAACAGTTTAGCTTATTCAATCTTATTCCTCTAAAGCACCACCCATGATCATTAATGAATCACTCCTACCATGCGTACACCCAGAGACCATTGCTTAATTAGCCAGTATCAATGCTTGATGGTGTTTCATGTTTATTGATATGCATCTATGTATCATCTTGCGTTGTATTGCGTGACAACATAATTTCACATAATGCAATACAATCTGTCTATGTGGAAGGCACCAATCTGTTGGTTGAGCTCTGGGTAAGGATGAAAGGCTGGAATGACCCAGCAGAAAACCATTTTTTAAATCTATTCAAAAAGGACCCCCGGCAAGATTTTGTGGACATCGTCCGACGATTGCAAGAAACAATTTTTGGAGGGTACACTATCTATGAACGGCTTCACGTATTTTCAGTTCATCAAACATGAAAAATGAGGTGTTTTGTTGGCGTGAAAATCCATGCAGTTATGGTTTCCACCAGCGGTTCCATCACCAAACTTGGGAGTTGTGCCCAGATCCTGATGTGTTGGATAGCAGTTGCTGGTTCATGGACGTTCATGTTAGATATGTCTACCAACAAACGGTGTTCAGAACAGAAGTTGTTAGAGGGTAGATATAAGCTGTGTTGCTAGATGGTTTCAGGACCAACACATCTGCCTAGGACCACAGTGCCACTCTGATTTGCTTCCTGATACTTGCAGCCATGGAGCTGAACCTGCTGGACCAAGTTCGCTAGGTGCTCCAGTGTGAAGGCCAGTGTTTGAAGTATGGTGTTTGAGACAAAGTGTTTTAACGCTAGGTTTTCCGTCAGTGAGGATGGGTCGAGTTTCTGACTTTCAACATTTTTGATTTGAACAGATGCCGCAAAAAAAACAACTTCCAACCATTTTCCAAGTCCTGAGAAACGCAGTCAGTTGCAACTCTTGGCCCCTTCTGCCGTGATTCTTTATTAGCCTTCCGGACATCCATACCGGACATTTGCGCACGATAAATTCCGAGCAGTGCCCAGTACACTCGTACGGGGTGGTTCACCGATCAACAAGAATTATTCACATCCGGGAAATCCTACTTTGATTAACCATATATGTGTAATATATATATATATACATATACATATACATATACATATACATATACATATACATACATATATATATATATATATTATATATATATATCTATTGCCACACAGGCATGTACTGCATACATGCATGCATGCATCCATCCATACGTACGTACATACGTACGTACGGACGTACGCACGTACATACATACATACATACATACATACATACATACATACATACATACATACATACACACATACATACATACATACATACAAACGCGCGCCCAACATACAATCATACATCCATACGGCAGGACCGACCGACACAGACACAGACACAAACATACACGGACATAAATGAATACAGATATATTTATATAAATACACATACATTACATTGCATTACATAGCATTACATTACATTACATTGCATTACCTGACGTGACGTGATGTGATGTGATGTGATGTGATGTGATGTGACCTGACAAACATGAATATCTACATGCACACACACACAGAGACATGCACGCACGTATGTATACATATGCATGTGACTGTGTCTGGTTGCAGCCATTCCTTTTGCTTCCCGCTAGCAAAGTTCATCAGCAACAAAAGTAGCCGACAAGATGAACCAATCATAGACCTTCGGTGCAACCCCTACTGTTGGTTACCGCTGGCTAAATGCGCACAAGTGCTTGTTATCAGTCGTTGAGCACAATCAAGTAAGAACACTATTATATTGCTGATTTGTTGATCAGCACAGTTGTATGAGTAGATGCATACGTGTTCCTACATATTATATACAAGGTTTTTTGGTTTTCACTCATATAAGTTGATAAGTTTTCTTGGTCAGAACTAATTTGCTTGTGGTTTGCTTAGTTACGATTATCTAGATGATTATATAGCTACTCATGGTCATCCATAGCCGGCTGCAGGAATATCACCCTCATGTCATGAACACGTTGAGTGTACGAGTTGGGCAGTGCGAGGGCGCACTGAGCCGGTGGTGAAGCTGCCATTTTCGGTGGCAATGGACAGGGTTGGGTTGTTTGGTTGTTTTGTCACTTTTCTTTTGGCCGATCAATGGCTGTGGGTCAATATTGACCGAGTAGGTGAAAATCCCAAGAAAATCGTAGGGAATAATAACCAACGGTGAACTCAATTAACTCATGGTTGATACTGGGGGAAAACAAACAACACTAGGGGATAACAACCAACAATAGAAGGGGATATATGGGGATACAGCTACTCAATGGCTGTGGGTCAACGGACCAGCACAGCGAACATCCCATCAGTGACTGGTCATGGCTGATGTGAACAGCCAGGGTAGGTTCGGGGCCCTTGACCCACGGGCAAATGGCGAAAGAATGTCGTTTTCCCTTGGAGGTTTATGCACAAACTTGCTGACACACACATACACACAGACACAATGCGCTTTTGCCTTCATTTTATTGACACACGAGGTATATTAATAGTCCAATCATGGGAAAATATGATGTTGCCACAACCACCAAAATTGTGAATTGAATGATGTCTCGACCCTCCGCTTGGTGTGAAGTGGAGGCCTGAAGTTTGACAGAGCTCCGAGGTATTCAAATGAGATTGGGGAGGGGTTCCATTTACCAAGTCTCATCGACAAGCCACCATTTGCCAACTCTCATCGACTCATCACCCTAGTATTGACCCTACCCACCATATTGACCTGGTGGTTTTCTGATCTGTTTTGGGGTGATGCCTATCCAAGTTTAGCCTTGAGTTCCAGGGCAAAGCAGCTGGACTTGCTTGCTGAGCAGTTGTCAAAGAACAGGCGGTTCTAGTCACTAATGCGGTTAATGCTAGTTTGGAATAGTTGATGATGCTTAGTGACAGTTCATGGTGTTTTCATGAGGGCTGTCAGAAAAGCCAACCTATGGGCATGATTAGCTGGTTTGTTCCACCGTGCTCGGAATGTCCATGACGGTGCTTGTTGCTGATCTTACCTCATACACCTGCCCATGAATTGCTGATGGTCCCCTCGCTTCGTTGCAAGTTTTGGTTAAACATTCCCACTTCATGGGTTCCTGGCATACCGTGACTCATATCGAAATGCAGTATACCTGACTTTTTGCGTGGTTGAGAGGAAGGATTCCTGCACGTGCCTGCTCTAAACCCTCAAAACCTTATATGTTAGAAACAAAACGCTAAAACCCCAAGAATTAAGCACCCTAAACCTGAAACCGAAATCACTTCGCATTGCGAGAGCAATTTGATCACAAGTTCGCAATCCAAGACACCCTGAACCAATCTGAACCATGGAAACTTTCGGCACAGCCGGCACATTTGGCGCAGCGGTCACCACCGGCAGTGCTCAGGGCTCATGGATGTGACCCAGCCGCCGGTGCAACCAGCTGGATCATACGTCGAAGGTTTCTCCGAAGAGGGATTAGGGAACCTCAAAGTTATGGTTGGTTTAATAATAGACATGGTATGAATAGGTTCCCAAGTTATGGTTGGTTTATGACTACTATTTAAACTACTATCATCATCATGGTTTAATACTATAGAAAGTTGATAGTCATGGTGGTTTCTCAAGTCAGTTTGGGGTGCCCAAGTTATGGTTGGTTTATGCTTATAAATGGTTAATATTGAACGATTTGGGGGTACCCCTATGACTTGAGAAACACCCATATGGACGTTAGTGTAGGATATTTCCAGGTTAGTTCATGGACATAAGCTTCTGTGTCCTGGAAACATGGCCGGTTAGTTCATGAAGTCATGGATAAACGATCAACTTACAAGTAATTTATAGCATTGTATTATATATATACACAATTTTACGACACGTCGTAGATCTAGCATTATAAATCTTGATCAACTTCATGGGTCAACTTCGCTGGATCACCGTGCGCCCCCCGAGCTCAAGCTTGGACAAGTTTTCTCCGGCATGCGGCTGGTGAAGGCCCCCCGTGTCGCTGACGTAAAGGTTAAGATCGTCTGAATGGGGTTGTCCAGTGGGGATATCAAGCACTGACTGGTGTTTAGTTGGTAATGACTTTTGTGTTTCGGGTTGATTCTGGCTTAGTTGATCAGCCACTTCATATTTGATGAATGCTGATCATCGATTAGTCGATAAGCATATTGGTTGATCAACCGGTGACTGTTTGGTTGGGTAGGAGGGTTTGTCTGTGTGATATGAACTGTTGTATGTGGATGAATTGATCATCTATTGGTTCTATCAACCATTGGCCAACCACTTCATGATTGAGAAGAGGTCAGTTGATAACCGTTTGTTGCTGGTTGATCAACACTTAGTGGTGATATTGCTTGATTACCATTGCTTCTGACCACGACCAACAAATGATTTGGCCACGGAAACCACTACTAGGTTTATGACTGCTCAATACATGCATATAAACGACATAATACCCAATGATATGACATGATACAGTTCCAATTTGACATCATACAATTTCAACATGATATGATAGAATCTAATATATACATATATGAATGCATGTATACATATATGTATATATGTATAGTCGACTATATTATAGCATAGTATCATGATGGCCTGCATGAATGATTAAACATTGGGGTCAAGGCACTGGCACTGTGATTTCTGGATGTGAGAGACCTCTTGAAGCACCGTGCCAAAGACTTTGCTGGGCAAGCACTTTGCTGATTTGGAATGGAGGTTTTGTAGAGATTTGTTTTGATAGACGGGTTTTCTTAGAGATTTCTGCAGACTCTTGTAGAGATTGAAATAGATATAAGAGAGCAGAGCTGGGATGTTTATTCACCATTGGCCACATGAAACGAATCATTAGCAATTGTTAGCCATTACTAGCCATGGACCATTGCAAAGAGTGAAACAGTACACGGTTTCAACTTCATTCGCTTCGTTGCAAGAGAAGGGATTTGACAAGCACTTTGGGATCGACATATGGCAACAATTTTTCAACTTTGTATTGTATATATTTGGGTGGGGCCGGGGTCTATCGGGGAATGGATTCTTGCTCTAGTTGGTGCAATCATCACTTCACACATGGCGATTGCTTTGAGCAGTTCAAAACTAGTTCATTGTCATTGTGATTCATGTTTGTTTACTAGTGCTTGATTACCATGTTTAAGGGATGGTCTTTCGCTCATCAGCAGTTAGAACCATATCTTTTGAATGAAACCTTGTTGGCAACCCTGCGGCATGTTTCATGAATTCTGACCATGATTCTTAGGACAATTCCTGGGAACCAACTGTTGTAAACAGTCCACTCACACTTGTTGGTATCATGTCTTAGTAGCTCGTAGCTCGTAGGCATTCTTCATCAGGGCCCTTGTTGCCAACCATCATCAATTTTTACTGACAATCATTGTAACCCTCATTATCAACTACTATCAGCCATGAATAAGTTGGTTGATCGTTCGTTATTCTACATCATTTATCATTATTACAAGAGTCTTTTTCAGCCAAGTTTTCTAAGCGTATCCATGAGCCCCATAAATATGATCAACCACTATTTCGACGCATTAAAATTTGACTGCTTTTCTGATATACCTCTGTCAGTAATTACCGTGAATTTCAAGCACTATTATTGGTCAGTAGCCATCATCAATCAGCTCATTAACCATCATTAAGGCCGATGCGGTTTTTGGTACGCCGTGAAAAATCACTATTAGCCGATTATTAGCCACGTATCCTATCATATTGGTACCCTATGAAAAATATAGGAGATACTGGTACCCTATCAGTAGTCATCATGCACCAGGGCGGTGAGTCTCGACTCGACCGCATGAACTGGTTGCGCCGAGTTTGGGTGGGCCGGCAGCCGCATGGCCAAGAACTGCGGACACCCGCGTTGAGGGAAAGTTTTCGCTGCCAAGCTCGCTGTAGTGGCCCAAGAACAATGGGTTAATCGTTCGCCAATACAAAGATTGAGGTTAAACATGTCAGATATACTCATACAGACATATATCTACGCACAGACCCCGTGGTTTGCCCGGAGGGCAAACCACGGCTGTCTGTGCGTGTTGAACACTGCTCGAAGAATCAGTGAGAAACACTGGCTATACGCAGTAATTTAGGGTTTAGGGTTTTAGGGTTTAGGGTTTTAGGGTTTTAGGGTTTAGGGTTAGGGCTTCTTGATTCTCAGAGTTTCAAAACAACGGGCCTGCGCAGGGTTTTGAACAGTTGACAAGACTCACTTCTGGGCAGGTCTTGTGGGTGAATCACAATGTCCCATTGTGCGAAAGTCACAAATGATGGGTTTGAAATCCGCAGAAGCGGCTCAAAACAAATTTTGGTTGTTGTTCATTCGAAATGTCGACGTGGTCGGAGTTCATCAAATCGGCAGAAGCAGTGCAGCCGGATGAAGCTGCCATTGACGCAGTGGTTGCAATCTTCAAGGAGAAATTGAAAGCCACGGTGCCGCTGCAAGCTGAAGGCATTTCTGAAGATTCCTTGAATAGACAGCTTCAATCTGCTGATGATCATGTGATGGCTCTGGCACGTAGGACTTTGAGAAATGTCGAAGCCGCGGCAGCAGCTCGACGAATGCAGTCCGGTCCTCTGCCGGCGTTCCCTTCTGGTGTTTCGAGCGCAGTAAGTGCCAAAACCTTGGCCAACGCCCTTGCGCCTAGCAAAGTTGTGGATGTAGCAGACTTGTTGCAGAAGCAACGCCTCACAGGCCTGAGTTACCACCTGCAGGCCGACCAGTCCTTGTTTGACACTCTGGTGGCCCACACAGAGGAGGCTAAGAGAGCTGGGCGCTCGCCTTTCGCTTTCGTAGACCTTACCTCCAAGGAGTGCTTGCCCCTCTGGATTCCGGTGGATTCTGTTGGAGGACGCTTTGCCATTCGCGACGAGGAGGACATCGCGTTGACCAGCTCCAGCCCCATTTCCAATTTAGGTGACTTGAGCAAAGCCTTGAAGGGAGCCACTTCAGCCCCTCGCTTTTTCAGGTCAGTGCAGCAATGGGCGGCCGCCTATTGGCGTTGGGCCGTGGCCGCCATCAGCGCAGAGCATTGGCAGATGGCCCAGGCCCTAGCGCACCAGGATGTGATCTTGCAGCTTGCCGAGCAGGAACGGTTGAAGTCCAAACCGCCTTACGCTGCTTTTCTCTACGATGAGATGGCACGCCGCCAGTGGGCCAGAAGAGCAGAAAAACGGGATCCCACTTTTGACCTCAAGTCCGAGGCGCACAAGCTGGACAAGGACTTGCTTGAAGTTGTCCACCAGCGGCTTGCCAGTGTCTTGCAGCAGGCCGGCATTGATGGGCTGTCCCGCATCCCTCAGGACCAGGCTGTCTTGTCTCAACAGTTTGCGTCAGCCGACGCTGCCCAGCGAAAAGCTGAACAGGTGCAGAAGAGTTTGGCAGAGGCTCGGCGCCAACTTTTGGACAAGCCGGCCGACGGCAACAAGCAGTCTGAGCCATCCCGCAGAGAGCTCAAGACGCAGAAGTGGTATGACAAGCAGCAAGAACGCATGCAACGGCAGAAGGCTCAAAAGAAGTCGAACAGCTGACCGCATCCGCACAACGATGCGTTGGTTTCTGGTGTTGCGCAGAAGGGTGGCGACAGTAGACCGGTCATGCAGGCATGTTTGACTGGAAGGCATGTTGAGGAATTGGTGCCTTTTGGGCTTGGCGCTGTGAAAGGCTTATCGCCGCTTGAACATGTCGAATTTGCGCTGACAGCCCCGCATCCTTCTGAACACGGGGTTGGTTTGAATGCAGACCTTCTTGAAGCCATTAGTTTTGAAAGTTTTCAGCCTCCTGATCTGGTTGATTCGATGCGTCAAAGCATTTTGGCCAGGATAATCCGTTTGCATGCAGCCCT
Organism: Symbiodinium kawagutii; assembly: GCA_009767595.1. Lineage (NCBI taxonomy): Eukaryota > Dinophyceae > Suessiales > Symbiodiniaceae > Symbiodinium > Symbiodinium kawagutii. The sequence goes on from VSDK01000013.1 coordinate 85,978, forward strand.
CGACCAGGAACAGAGCAGTTGGGTGAGGCAGGCACCGGTCTCTCTGCAACCCTTGGTGGCGTCCATCCATGGCCCGCTGTGGGGGCAGTTACTTAGTGAAATACCTTGTTTTCCTGATCAGTTCCTCCTCCATTTGCAGCAAGGTTTTCCCTTGGTTGGACCATTGCCACCATGTGAGGGTGAGAGTGTGCCTCATGTCCATCCACTCCTGCTCACAGTTCAAGATTTAAGAAATTCACGCAGCAGTTTTAACCAAGTTGTTATAAGATCCGTGAAACAGCTGCCGTTTTCAGAAGATGTGTTGCCGCAGGTCTTGGCCGACTGCGAGCAGCATTTTATGAGTTTTCCACGGGCTTTGACTCCAGAGGACCTGCTGGACAAGTCGCTTACCCGCAGAATTCCAGTTAGGGAAGAACGGGCTCATGGGTGGCGAACAAGGGTGGTAGACCATGAAACTGAGAGCGGTGTCAACATGGCCATTACACCCGTAGACAAGATCCGGCATGACACGCTGGATGTTTTGTCGGAAATTGTTTTGCAATTTTTTCGCAACAATTGTGAAGTCCGACTCTGGAAGCGTGACATTTCCCAGGCTTTTCGAAGGGTGCCCATCCAAGCCTCGCACTTAGATTGTGCGTGGACAGTTTGGGCCCATGAAGGGGTCTTAATGACTGCCCAGCATCGAGGAATGCCCTTTGGCACAGTTTCAGCTGTCTATGCTTGGCATCGTGTAGGTTATTTTCTTTCAGCCATTTTGTTGCATTTGTTTAAATGCCCTGTTGCCCGCTATGTTGATGATTTTTTTGCTGCAGGGCGTAAAGGTCTCACATACCATGCGGGCAGGGTTCTTAGCGTCATCTCACGCTTGCTTGGCTTTCCCACGGATGAGGCGAAAGACGCCGATGATGCCATCCGAATGGTGTGTTTGGGCGCAGAGGTGGAGGCATGGTTTTCCACGCGGCAGTTGAGAACTCAAGTTGATAGAAGTAAGGCAGCTAGATACATTGCAGCATTAAGAAGCTTCCTTGCCTCGGGGATCCTGACCCCTGGCGAAGCTTCTAAACTAGCTGGCCGTTTGAGTTTCTCAGTTACTGTTTCTGGAAACAGAGTTGGGCGGGCTTTTATTAAACCTTTTTACGCCCAAGCTCACTCGCCATTGCCAGGTTTTGCTGTTTCCCCTCTGCTGCGCTCTTCCCTCACTTGGTTTCTACGATATTTGTCATTTTGCCCAACTTCTGTGAGAACTTTGGCCCCAGCAAGCCGCCCCAAGGTAATTACTTGGTCAGATGCCGCTGGTGAGAGCCGCTGGGTGGCCGCTGTGGTTTTTCACAATGGTTCCTTTTGGTGGACCCGAACACGCACGCCCCACGAAGTGTGGTGTGCCCTTCTGCCAAGGAATGATGCCCAAATCCAGTTTCAAGAACTTTTGGGTATTTTGCTCACTTGGGGTACTTTTTCCTCACTTTTGCACGGTGCCCTCTGGGTTGCTTTTGTAGATAACGATTCAGTTTTGCACTGCCTCACTAAGGGATCGGGGGGTGGTCCAGAAGTCCATCTTTGTGTAGGTAATTTGTGGCTTGAATTAGCTGCTAGGCAAGTCGATTTGCACGTGGGCCGTGTTGAAAGTTTGGCAAACATAGCCGATGGGCCCACGCGTGACGATTTGTCCTTGCTGGCTTGGTTGAAGGCCACTTGGGTCAACCCCACGTTGCCCACTTGGGTGCTTGATTTCTGGCGAGGGCCATCCGATCTGGGGCTTGGTGCTGCGTAAAATTTTGACCAAAGCTGAAGCTGCAAGTGGCTGGGTCTTGAGACAGTTCTGTCTTCAATTGATTTAGTTTTGGGTATTTGCCTGTTAGTAATTTGTGATCAGTGAGCAACGTTTCGATTTTTTTTCCATTTTGGCTCAAAGATTTGCTTGCTTTTCCATGTCCTCCCCCAGCGCTGGCCATGCGCTGGACACTCAACTTGCGCTGGCGCAAGCATGGGTTGAAAGCGCATTAGAGGCATGGCTTATTGGCATTCCAGATGGGCTTGCAAAGGCCATTGCGTCCGCTGAGCGGCTAGTTGTGTCTAAATCAATTTTGCACAAAACTGGAGCTGGCCTGTTGTTGGCTACAGATTTGCTTTGGTGCACAGCTGATTCGCGGTGGCAGACTAGGAGAGCCAAACTAGTGTCATCGTGGAAACGGGCTGCTCAAGATGACAAAGCCAGTGTGCGGGGGAAACCCGCTTGCCCTTTTCGTGGTCTCAAGCCAAGGGGCTTCAAGGATGCTTTCGAAGGTCTTTTAGAAGAGATTCGTGACAAACAGCAGCAAGTGCCCACAAGCTGGGAACACCGAGCAGTGTTTACTTTGATGGCAAAAGGATTTCTGCACATCTCTCACCTTGAAGGCGTGTATCCTGAACAAGTTAGGCAGTGGACTGATGCCCCCAGGGTTCAAACCTTGTTGGCGTCTGCTGTTCAAAGGGCAAATCAGCACAACCAGGCCAAACGTCAACGAAATTTTTCTGGCAGCCGGGATGATTTTGGGGTGGTTTCCGCAGTGTCATCGGAGCAAGTGGCCAGCACATTGGCAGCCTTTGATCCTGCTGAGGGCGCATGGTGCCCCGATACTGGCCCGACCAAGGTCCTGACTTCGTTGCAAGCCATGCCCGAGAGCGTAGCGCAAGCGGCTTTGCAAGACCAGGCGGTCCGTCTCCAGCTTCAAAGCCAGTCGCGGAGTCTGCCTTCGGTTGCTTCTGGCCTGCGGTTGTGGCATGCGTACGCGGTGACCATTTTGAAGTATGTCCCCGAACATTCTTTGCCTCCCCAGTCATCTCAAGATGTTATGAAATTTATTGCCCTTTTTCGCAATGCTGGCACTGCGGCTAATTATATTAGTTACTTGAAATGGGCTTGTGTTTTGCAAGGGCTTTCTTTACAATGGCACACTGGTCAGATTACCATGGCCTTAAAAGGGCTGAAGAAACAATCTGCGGATTTATTGGCAGGTGTTTTAGTCCAGCCAAGCCTTTTGGATGAACAATTGGTGCTTCAGTTACTGACGCTTTGCAATAGTTTGCCCGGTCATTCAGAAATCGGTACTATTTTTTTGTTGGCGTGGCAATTTTTGCTCCGTGGGCCCAGCGAAGCAGTGCCCATCGAATGGGGGTCGGAACAGGAATTATATTCTTTGCCTCTGGGACGTCATTCGGCCTTATGGGTCCATGCAGATGGTGCCACTTCCCTCCGCTTGAAGCGGAGGAAGAACCGGCCGCAGGGTTCATTACTGAAACGTCCATGCCTTTGTCCTGTTGCTTCTCCGATCATGTGCCCGGGTCATCGCCTCTTAGCGTCCAACGGTGCTTGGCAGCCTGGCCAACGGCTTTGTTTGCTCAGCCCTTCCCAGCTACTGACAAAGCTGCACCGTCTCCTGGCAATGTTGTTAGTTGCAGCGCCAGAGAGGTACAAGTGGAAGGGGTTTCGCGCAGGCAAAGCTTCTTGCATGGCAGCCGCAGGTCAGCCTCTGCCTCAAATCCTGCAAGCGGGTGAATGGCGTTCAGCAGCCATTTTGGCGTATGTTGATCCTGATATTCTGGACGCTGCTGCTTTCTTGCAAGAAATCTCCGACGACGATGACGAGTGACCACTGAGCAGCGATGGGAAAGAAGTGCAGCGGTGGGTGAGTTTTCCCTCTTACCATGTGTTTAAGTTGGTGTGGTCTGGTGTGTTTTGTTCCACACTGTGCTTTTCTTGATTGGAAATCACCGGGGGGTGCCAGGATGATGAATAAATCACGACTAGCGGCTGTCCTTTCTGGCCTTGCCTCTTGGTGGGTGTCAGGGTGCCAAAGTGTGGATTTACCAGGTGCCTGCTACTTCTCTCACATGCAAGGGTTCTGGAAAATCTTCCAACTTTGCTGCACCTCCCAATGTTGCAAAGCAGCGCGGATGTTGGAAAACTAAAGCACCCCAGTGCGTTGTGTGGAGCTCAGTGGTTGTGTATGCCGGTTTGGGGAAACCGGGTGGAAAACTTTGAATTTGTGGGTGAATCACAATGTCCCATTGTGCGAAAGTCACAAATGATGGTTTTGAAATCCGCAGAAGCGGCTCAAAACAAATTTTGGTTGTTGCCCACTTACCCGCCCCTAAACCTATTTTTTTTTCCCCCAATTTTTTTTTCCAGATCGGCTTTTAGCCTTTGATGTTTGCCCTTCTTGGGTGAATTTTTCCCTCTTACCATGTGTTTAAGTTGGTGTGGTCTGGTGTGTTTTGTTCCACACTGTGCTTTTCTTGATTGGAAATCACCGGGGGGTGCCAGGATGATGAATAAATCACGACTAGCGGCTGTCCTTTCTGGCCTTGCCTCTTGGTGGGTGTCAGGGTGCCAAAGTGTGGATTTACCAGGTGCCTGCTACTTCTCTCACATGCAAGGGTTCTGGAAAATCTTCCAACTTTGCTGCACCTCCCAATGTTGCAAAGCAGCGCGGATGTTGGAAAACTAAAGCACCCCAGTGCGTTGTGTGGAGCTCAGTGGTTGTGTATGCCGGTTTGGGGAAACCGGGTGGAAAACTTTGAATTTGTGGTCACGGGCAAACCATAGGGTCTTGCCGTATATCTATGTACATACACGCATGTGTATGTGTAGATATCATGGTTTATAAGAGTGAGTAAGATTCATGATTGATATATGAATGCTTGACATTCATTGGTGGTAGACGTGAAAATTTATTGGATGATTTTTGGAGGACTAACCAATGATGGTAAAATCTACTAGAAGTGAACCAACTCTCAGGAAAAGCTGGGTTGTGTAGCTCATGGGCTCGGGATGTCAGTCCCGAATAGCAAACAGGAGACTGACGGCTCCCTCACTCTGTATCACAGCTTCCAGTGACAGCTTGTCCATCTGAGAAGTGGCGGCGGTGGAAGAAACAAGGGAACAGCGATTTTCGAAAACGCGGTAGGTGGGTCCATGTATGGGCTGCATTCGAGCTGCTAGGTAGGGGACTACCACCATCAACACCAACACGATCATCATAGCTTGGTCATTACAATGGACGGTCTTACCCGCTGTCATGAAATTGACTGGAAGCCGTCATTAGTGATTCCAAATCACCAGCCAGTATCAGTTGTGTGTTCCAACTGGTTGTAGACTATGGTCGATTCACAAATCAACCAATCAAGCACTATGAACCACTTTCTCAGTAGAAGCAGCAGCAATTTTCAGTTTTGAATTTTGTTATCCACACTAATTCTAAGCAAGTCTAAGCACCTAGTTAACCACAATGCTAAACTCATCTAAACTCCGTCAGCCAGCAGTTGTGCTGTGTTCATCTTCCTCGTGATTGAAGAACTGACCCACCGGGGTTGAACGAACGGTGCAATTTCCTCAGCACTTGGTTCGCTTTCTCTACTTGGGAAGTGCCCTGTAAATAGCTTGGCTTTACAGCTACGGTTCTTATGGTTGTTAGGCATCGCAATTTTTGGTCGTCATATAAATGGATAGAAACCAACAAACATGGTCAAGGTGACCTCCTTGATAGCTTGCCTTGTTTCTGCCAGTTGGGTCATCATCCACTGCCACTTTCTGGAGGTATGTATCCCCATGCTGATACCCCAGGTCATTTCCATCCCCGAGTGGGAAATCATAGCTTGGGGCTTGGGGGTTTCAACAGAGGCAACAGGAACCCCCCAAAGAACTGTTGTTCCATCAACGTCGATTCTGATTGCAATGTATAACTCTTACTCACGGATCATTGAACAACAGCGAAAAACACATTTTACCAACCATTAACGATGCTTATCCCAGATCCGCTATCAGCCATTGTCAAGCAACGCTGTGAAGCCCTCCTCATAGCCATGTTTTTTCCTGCGACTCACCTATCAGTAACCGCAGACTGGGGCAGGCTGGTGCAAGGCTGGTCCTGCGACGCATGTGGGGCAGAATTGATGACGGCAGGGGGGGATAGGGCCCCCATCCAACTGTCAACAGACATGGCTGGTCGTTGGGAGGGAGCTGGTTGGAGCCAGGGGTATCCCGCACACTGGCATCCACTGGCCCTGCAATTTGGAGCTACCAGGAGTTCCCCTAATGGTAGCATGTCATGCGGTGATGAGTCTGTGGCTGGAGGACCATACCTAGCAATTTCGACGTTCACGTGGGCATGGTCCCGATCGAGATACACCATTTCACGATGCCACTTGTAGGAAATCCTGGAAAACTGTGACACAATATGGGGCAAGCAGCCAGGTAAATCTGCCATGAATACTATTGAAATTGTGAGAGGATAGAAATGATATATTGTCATTTCTTATCCCCTACCAATTCATCATTTTACTTATGATTCCACGCTCAAACAGCCCGGTTGTTGGCTGGTTCCACTGCTAAGCTGCTTAAATTAGGACCTGGAAACAAGCCAGGCGGCGTGTTTGCTCTGGTGGTGATCAACTCTCAAACGTTGGAAACGAAATGTACATGGTTGCTGTGACAAGAACTGTCAATTGGCTTATTAATTGGTTGATTGATGATTAACGATGGCTAATTGAAGGCTACTGATGGTTTATTGATGGTATAGCGTTCGTTTCTTACCGGTGCGTATCAGACCGTTTCCGTTGGTGTGTGTCTTCTTATTGCGCCCTCGGTTTGTCGATGACGATTCACCACTTACGAACTATCAATCACCAGTTGTGCGAACTATCCATCACCCTTTGGTAGATTAACCTGACAATGGAAACTCACTTATTTGGTGGTTTCTCCAAATAGGGGTAGCCCTAAGTCATGGTTGGTTTAGTACTGGAACGAGTGGATCAGGGTACCCCTATGGCTTGAGAATCCACCATTTATTCCCGTCATGTCCAGGCCCGATTTTGCCAGGTGAATCAGCTTAAGCACTACTCAACGTCATATTTCACCATCAATGCATCGTGAATGTTTGGCGAGCTGGGTCAAGCAGTTAACCATCAATCATAGGGGTTAATAGAATGGGCTAACGCCCTGGTGCCGCCGACCCCCTTTCTCTTGCGAGGAGGGGGGGGAGGCACTGGGGAACCCCCACCAATCGGAGTAGATATGTTGCATGCGAAGAGACTCCCATAAAATCCGACAACGCCCAAATCCCTCTGCCGAGCAGCTTCAAAAATGTGCAGCGTTTGAGGCCGGGAAGATGGCCCTGGCCCTGTGGGGGAGCGTTTGAGGGCGGCTAACCGGCAAGATTGAACGCTCTGAAAAACAATTCCTGGGCCATGGCCGTGGCCGTCCTCGCGCATGCGGCCATGGCATTAAGCATAGCAAGCGCTTGGGCATGGCACTTGTTGGTACGTGTTGGCCGGCCTTCTTCCCGTATGCGGCCATGGCATTAGGCATAGCAAGCGCTTGGGCATGGCATTTGTTGGCCATGGCATTCGGCCTTCCTCCCGCATGCGGCCATTGCATTAGGCATAGCAAGCGCCATGGCATTGCCGTGGCCCTGTGGGGGAGCGTTTGAGGCCGGGAAGATGGCTTTGGCCCTGTGGGGGAGCGTTTGAGGGCGGTCAACCGGCAAGATTGAACCCTCTGAAAAACAATTCCTAGGGCCATGGCCGTGCCCTGTGGGGGAGCGTTTGAGGCCCTGGCCCTGTGGGGGAGGGTTTGAGGGCGGCCAACCGGCAAGATTGAACCCTCTGAGCCGTGGCCGTCCTCGCGCACGCGGCCATGGCATTAGGCATAGCAAGCGCTTGGGCATGGCATTTGTTGGCCATGGCATTGCCGTGGCCCTGTGGGGGAGCGTTTGAGGCCGGGAACATGGCCCTGGCCCTGTGGGGAAGCGTTTGAGGGCGGCCAACCGGCAAGATTGAACGCTCTGAAAAACAATAATTCCTGAGCCCATGGCCGTGGCCGTCCTCGCGCATGCGGCCATGGCATTAGGCAGAGCAAGCGCTTGGGCATGTTGGCCATGGAATTGGGTTGGGCAAGGCAAGGGCGTGGGCATGGCATGGGTGGACAGGGCTTTCGCAGGCCGCGGTCCACACCTTCGGTGGTCCCAGGCGTCGCCCCTGCCTTGGCTACACCAGGGGTCGGCGGATAAGCAACAAAACTATAGGGAAAAGCATGGTTGATAGTAGGGGAAGCAGGGGTACAGGGTTTTGACTCACAGCCATTTGGAGATTGACCACCATTGATTCACCATATCCACTACTAGCCGTCGTAACCATTAACCATGAAAAAACCCAGAGATTAAGCAACCGCAATTGATTCACCATATCCTGTACTAAACATCAAAAACAACAATTCACCCTGGGAAAAACCTGGAGATCAACCATAAATTCACCATCATTACTAACAATTACTTATCATTACTAACAATTACTTAACCATTGCTAGATATCCTAACCATGGATTCTTAATCATTACTAGCCATCCATTCACCATTGATTAACCATCCATTCACCATGAAAAAAACCTGCCTTCCACCCACCTCCTTCAGCTGGATCGCTGTCGCACGACCGTCGCCCTCAAGCTGGGATCGGAGCCGGTACGATCCACCGGCGCGACTCCTCAACGTGACGTGGAGCCCTCCCGGAGAGGCTGCTGGGGACGGCGCGATGCATGCGGCGTGGGGCGAATCCCGTGGTGAATTCAGCCACTGAAACGGCTCAGCCGTGATGGCCACTACTAATGATGAGCCACCATGACAATTATTAGTGATTAATCAACCACTAAACATGGTTCAGAAACCACTATCAACATGGGTCAGAAACCACTATCAATGGTTCATTTGTTGAATTGCCATGATGAGTCATCAGTGGCTGATGGTGAAGTGTCAAATTTATGGTGGTGTTTGTTCGTTCGCCACTTGTGTTTGTTGGTTGTGCAACATGCTTGGTGAAAGACGTATGATAATGATGGTTGATGATCCTCAATGTCTCTTGACAGTTGCTCATACACCAAAAAAGAAAACGGTTGATCTTTGGTCGAGATTGACGGTCAATGTCGCAATATCGCCACCTGGGATGAGCAAACAAGACCGAGAAAGTGGAGATGCTCCATCAACACCGGGTGAGTCACAATCACCTACTTGGGTTTTCGCAGACTGGCACCCCCAGTTCAAAGATTGGTCTATTCACCATCATTTTATCTACCCGCACAGGTAGTTCATGGTTTGGTCTGTGCACATGTTGGGCAGTAGCCATAGTTGAGGTATATAGTGAAAAACTGAAGACACACCATATCCCTTTATACCATTCTTATATACATATTGTATACATACATATATAAATATATATATATATATATATATATATATTTATATATATATATATATATATCTAGATATGTATATATACATTTTTGACGATAGTTCCACATGAATGTCAACCCAAGACTTTCTCAAGGTTTGGAGTGCCACTTGGGGGTCCTGGCTTCGCCACGATCAGTATGAAGCACCATTGCTTTTCAACACCCATGATTTGGCATCATTACCCTCTGGTAAACAAACATGGCAATGGAAAATCCCCATTTATTGGTGGTTTCCTAGGGTTTCTCTAGAAAATATGGTGAAAATCCGTTGCCAGGTTAGTTTACCAGAGTGTACCCACTACAAACCATTATGAGCCTTCATTAACCATCCTAAGCCATCATTAACCATCATGAACCTGTTTAATCAATTTAATCCCCATTGCTAACCCCCCTCCCCAAATACTTTGCCTTGGGGTTCATCCCAGTATATCACTCAAAGCCTGAAAAGAGCCAACCTCTTTTTTTGTTTTCAACCTTTTCCCTACTAAAATTCCTTATGAAAGCTACTCAAAACAAAGAATTGGTGGTGGACTTCAGTAAAGCACCCCCCTGGGTCAAGTGTTTTTTGAATTGGGGGGAGATTCTGCAGGTATCTTGTTTTCCTATGGGCTTTCAATTGCCACTATCGACTGCACTTGACCACCTTCACAAACAAAAAACGTTAGCAATAGGATGAAGTGGACTATTCAGCATCAACTAACCATCATGAACCATCATTAATCACTACTGAGCAGCTTCTTCACCATCAGTGACCATTCATCATTCGCCAAAATCATTGACCCTTGCCACACCAGGCATATGACCAACTTGCAGCAAGCCTACTTGGAGAGGAGCGCCCGCCCGGTCGTTAGAGGTGAATGTTTGGACCTGGTGGTGGGTCAATACTCACCATCCAAACAACGGGTTAGGTGAACATCCCAGCAGTGAGACTAGATCGCTCATTTCGGGGACGTGAACCGCTGGGGTACAGCGCATTGACCCGCAGCCATTTAGCTGCGAGAGATGGTTTTACTGGTGTTTACAGATCCGGTCATGGGTTTGTCTGGCGCGATGACGGTGACAGTTTCACCCATGTGGTAGAGGACCCGAAGCACAGCTTGGGTTGAACGAGTCCCAATGGATCATTTCAGTGATGGGAAGTTATTGGTAGCTTTGAGGCACAGCACTAGATTTGGGATAGACTGAAGAGTAGCGCTTCCAATGCTATGGCATGAGTGGGACCAGCGTGCTGGGGTTCAAAGCCGAGTCCAGACGTTGGTAGTTGGCAAACCGCGATGTATGTTTGTTTACATATTTCCAAGTCTGGGACTCTGAGTAATGTACATACATATGCATATACACTGATGATGCCATTTTTCGTGGTTTTCACGAGTGCATACAGGTAGATGTACATGTCAATGTACGCACATATGTCATGCATACACAGTGTTTCTCTCCCTCTCTCTCGCTCTATACGCACAGAAAATACGTACAAACATAGGTATGCAGCCATGATGCATCATTTAAACGTGCGTCCGAACTATTTGATCCATCCCAACTAAACATATCCTATCCTAGTTACGTCTATCTATCCATTGATCCAGATATAGTAGCTGTTTGACCATTATTGTTGCTTATTATTTCCTATGAATTCTTAATATTTAGATTTATCATCCGCTCTAAAACCATAATGGGGATAAAAAATCCTATCATATTCAGGGGTGCTGGATATACACCATTAATCCTTATATTTATCCTCCCTATCATTTTAGGGGTGCTGGCGCCGCGGGAAAAGGATGCAAGCGGCCAGCAGTGGTTATGGCCGAATCAGCGAGTCAGCGGGAGGGTCTTTGCCTCGGCGAGTAAGCGCGGCCTGCGGCCAGGGTGAAGCTGATGGGCTTCAGCCCAGTGGTGGGTTGAACTTGGGAGGTGGTAAACTCATGGCTAGTGGGCAAGGGAGATTGATATGGTCAAACTAGTGGTCAAAGTAGTGGTTAAACTAGTGGTTAAACTATATAACTAATGGTCAAACTAGTGGTCAAAGTAGTGGTGAAACTAGCGGTCAAGAGAGGTTGATATACCAATGGTTAAAGTAGTGGTTGGCAGGGGCGAATATACTAATGGTTGAACTGGTGGTTTATGATTTGTGGTGAATTGATGGTTAAAGAAATGCAGCAACGGTTCATTTAGTGGTTGATTGATGGTCAATATGATATCCCACGGTAGGATGATAAGCACATGACTGACATGAAAGCCCGCAGAAGAAATCGGTGTTGGGCATGATCCTCAACCATTCTTCTTGAATGGGATAATTTCTTGGCGCTTTTCATTCTATGATTCCCCATGAACCATTCTTCACCAGGATTCTGACGGGAGATGATCAGACACGACTGAGGTCTGCATCTTTGCGTTTGCCCGTGAACCCTTTGCCAGCTGACACCTTGAATAACCTGCAGGCGGGGGAACTGGGGAATGGCAGGACTTTGCTGGCGGTTGACCACGGTGACCACCCAACCCCCCCGGTCACAATAGATGGTTGATGATCCCCTTATCAATGGTTGATGGCTGTTCTTAATCCACCAAAAATGTAGTCAGTTTGTTTTTGAGGATAAGCCCCATCAGCTTGTCAAGACGAAGCGGTGGTCTCTTGGAGCGATGACAAACAACCCACCATCATTTCTGGGGGCCGACTGCTTGTGTCGAGTTGGAGGCCTTGAGAGACAGCTGCGACTTTCAAATTCTGCTTGAAAGGGGTTGAGAAGTAGCAACATTGGAACTGATAGTCATTATCACTATCATTTGGGTCCAAAAAATGGTTGGTTAATTACAATCAATCGTTAATAAGCTGGATGACAACTGGGGGTCCCCAAGCCGGCGGCTGGTTCAAAACCAGCATTTGATACGCAGAGGACCGCTGATTGATACGTCATTGGAGACCGCAGATCGTGCGGGCACAAGGGTGGAATCAGAGACTCAGCAAGGGAGAGTCTCTATATAAATGGTTGTGGGTCAAAATTCTGTGCCCCAAAAGTTGTGGGTTTACAATAGATTTCCATTCTAAATAGCCGTCTTGGGGGGAAATAATTGTGACCTCAATGTATGGTATGTCCCAAAATAGGGCAACCAAAGGACCCCACCAAAAAATGTGAATTTTACGATTGGAAACCATTGGGTTTGGGGGTAGCACCATTTTGGCACATACCAAACAGGATGGTGGGAAAGCCGATAATCTTGGTTTTTGCTGTCAACTATGGGTGTAACCTGTGACAAATCCCATCCACTAATGCTGCGAAACACCTTTGTTTTATGACATTCAGGATTTCGCATGTTGCAGGGGACCTGACTCATCCCATTCTCAGCCCATTTATCAGTGTTGGTTTATATACTCATTGTTCCAAGAAGTATTGGTAGTAATAGCCAATATGAGTAAGAATCAGCAAAGGATTAGGGCTCACTTAGCCATTCTTTTCATTGCTATCATATCCATTCACCATGAATATATAACGACGATGTGTTTTGATGAGTAATCATCAACAACAAAGACCATACTAATCATCAACAACATTCACCATACTAAAAACACCATTAAATAATACCAGAAAGCTAAGCGCTCCATGGTTAGATAAAACATGTCACCACCCAACCCACCACAACCGACCCCCCAAGCATCCATCAGACCACCACCAGGGTGCGACTCGCCACTGGCCCACTGGGTGCCGCCAAGGCGCAGTCGGATCAGGTGCTTCGCCGAGTGGCCGCCTTGGAATCCTCCATGACGGAGGCAGCGAGCAGCAGCGATTCGTTGGTGGCTGAGGGGTGATTTGGTGTACCAAGATGTACCAACCATCCATGCGACTAATAACTGGAGTCACCACGGTGACTGGGTAGATGTTGAAGGTCAATACTCGCCGTCCACTGTGAAAAAAAAGTGCTTGATAGTGATGAATGGTTGATGATAGGGGACAGTAATCGACAAGACTAGGGGAGATGCAGATGCCACCTATACATGGCGGGCTGGGTCAAGCCGTTACACCAACCAATAGTACTGGGTAGTAGTGAACCTATCCCGACAGTGGCTGACTGGTGGCTGGTTCTTGGGGGTGTGAACAGTTGGGTGTAGAGGGTACTGACCCACAGCCATACAAAGATCACTTATTCATTGTCAAATCGAATGACCAACGAATGTAATTGGGCGGCATCACAACTTGTATGAAGAGGGGTGGAATGAGAAGCGAGAAACGACAGCTGAAACTGACTGGGGCTTCATTCGTAGGGAAATTTGAGAATACCATGGAATCACCCAGATATCATAGCCAGGAATGTAGCACTGGACCCCCCATTCCTTGCGTGCATGAAACGCACCAGTGGGCGAATTGGCCACAACCAACTGTTAATGGTTTGTTATGGTACGTCGAATTGATCTGATTTGTGGCTGTTAACCGTAGGCCATCTTTTACCACTATTAGCCACTATGATTAACCCCGATTAAGCACTATAACCATCTTGCACTTCTTTTGAACTCAACCATCTTACAGTTCTTTTGAGCTCAATGGGTCACGCTTTTCTCGAGCTACAAACCATCTATTTTCAATTGCGGACCATTTTTGATCATTATCAACCATAGTTAACCATGATGAACCATTGTGAACTCAACTGTCGCTATCCCAGGCAATCATCATCCACCCTGCTCAACCACAATTAATCAGATCAACCAAGAATTAACCATCCTCAAGCATCACTTTTGAAGATTCATTGCAAACCAATTAGGCATTAATTTACCATCATAAACCAAGAAGCAACCATTGCTAACCATACGTAGGAAAAATCGCCATCAATAATCAATAACCATCTGATGAACCATCTAACTATAAACCAAATATCGACTTGACCACCTGCGAACCATCTAATTGATCCTCAAATGACCGTCCCATTGACCGAATCCAAGCGAATCGAACCATCTAACCATCACCACCGTTAACGCATCGAAATCATCAAAATCAACAGGTCACCCGTCGTTTGGATGACTGGACGGAGGCTTGGGCGGTGCCGCAGTGCGGGAGGGTAGCCATGGCGTGGCAGTGCTTGTGGTGAATCACGTCGTGGTGAATGGTGGGGGTTATCATGGTGTCGTGGATAATGGATGGTATTCACAGCAGCGGTGAATTTTTTTTGTGATGGTAAGAATGGCTAGTTGATTGTTGATAAAAGTGCGTGGCTGTTGGTTCTGCTCAGATTCTGAATTGGTCAAATCTGAGCGCGAACATCATCAGTAGCATCCAATGTAAAGCATCAACATATTGGTTGACATTATTACTACAGAGTGCTACTGAGGTAAACTGCTATGAAACTAGGCAACTACGCGAGTGAATTGGTGGAAGTTTACTTGGGGCTTGTCAACTACGCTAGTGAATTGACTGGCTCAGTCAGTGCAGCACTCAACTACTCAACTGGAATTGTCAAAAGATCAAATCTAATCAACTATCAACTAATCAACTGGATTTGTTGCTTATCAAATTAAGTCAACTACTTCCGTCAGGTGGCACTCGCGTAGTGCCACATTGATCCCTCCAACCATGCGGTGCAGGTGATAGTGCCACATTGATCCCTCCAACCATGCGGTGCAGGTGACCCGCGGCGGGATCGCAGACCTGCGCACAGAGATTGGTGCAGCAGGGAAGCCCGACGCCAAGGGAAGGTCCTCCCGCCGGCGCTGTCCCAGTGGAGGGCCGCCCGGGTTCAGGGGACCTCCCCAGGTTTAGCTTCCCTGGCACTCGGAGGAATTCGGTTGTCACCAAGTCCTTGAGAAAGGTGGGCGTTGGAGGGTGGCCCTTCATTTGCAGCTGGAGTTTGTCCGAATGGAAGCCAGCACAAGTTTTTGGCAAATTTGTTGGATGTGGCAGCGGCACGCCTGGTTAAACGGGCCAACGAAATCACCCGACTTTTGAGCAAATTTGTAAACAGTTTCAGCATGAGCCCTAGCAGCCTGCACAGTAACAGTTGGCATAGCGACTGGTGGTTCCGTGAAGCAGGACCAACCCACAGCGACAAGGGTGCAATCCAGAGGAGGCAACAATAAGGGAGTGCGACCAACGCGACCAACCAATACTAAATGAGTTGAGCTCGATATTTATGGTCTCTGACGATCAATGATACTGGGGATCAACCCACAAGAATTGGATACAACCAACAATGATAAGAGCACAGAACACGATATTAGCAATCATCAGTATTCATGGTCAACACGTGTGGGAATCAATCAGCAATGAAGAATGGACCGGTACATACAAGACATTAAAGCAAATCCTATGTGGTAATCACAGAACTTAAGCAGTATGGCATAGCAATTCATCATGGCTCCTATAGTTGGCATATTCTTCTGATTTGTTGGTATTTCCCTCCCTTTAGTTGGCATCTCCTTGTTATTCCTTCCGATTGGCTCAGGGCCCGCGCGCAGGTCTGCACGAATCACAGGGGCACGGCGAGGTCATGTGTGTTTTTTGTTGGTGGGCGCAGCATTTCGTGCGCGTGACTTGTTTGTTTTTTTCTCGCTGTACGGGTGTATGTGTCGGGTGTCTGTGGGTTCTTCACGTCCGTTGCATGTGCGTTCGCTGTTCACGCTGGTTGACACTGCGGTACGATGTGCACACCGTGGGAATGCTCGGGTGGGTGGGGGTGGGGTGGGGTAGGGTGGGGTGAGGGTTAATTCCCCTTAAAGGTTCCCTGATCTAACACCGTAAGATCTGGTCCCAAACACACTGCAGGCGACGGCTGAGT
>VSDK01000013.1:102180-118957 GCA_009767595.1 Symbiodinium kawagutii
CCTGAACCCGGCAAGGTTCAGTCCCAGTTCAGCCGGAAGCAGTGTAGTGAAGGGCCATGATGGTTATGAATTATGAATGGCTTGAAGCCGATGCTTATTGCTTTTATTATTCACAGGTTACCAATGATTGTGCTTTCAGAAATTGATTACTGCGACCAACCATGATTTCACCATGAATAAACCGCTCCCAATTACTAATCATTAGTGGGATATTTCCAAGCATAAACCATCAACTAACCACCATTATGAACTAAACATAAAGCAACATTTGAACATAGAACCAACCATGGATATATGAAACCAACCTGTGAACCAATTATCAATAAATCAACAGTTCATAATCACCAAATACTAAACAACCATGAACATCAAACAAGATATTTACCCCCCCAGAAGGCGTTTGTTTATCAACGATAAATCAACCATGGATCATTACATATAGATGAACCATTAATCAACTAGTGATCAACCAATAATCAACCAATAGTCAACCAATAATCAACCATTGATCAACCAATAATCAACCAATAATCAACCATTAATAGCTATGATCATCAACTATGAATCAACCATACTATTATAATCAACCATGAGTACTATTAATCACCCATTGATCACCCACAGCTGAAGCCTTACATCACCACGGCCACCGTTCAACCGTTCCCCCGCCGTTCCACAGCGCCGCTTCCAACCGAGGTGAAGTTGGAGCAGCGCTTTGCGCAGACCTTGCGCAGTTCGGGAGGTCACCGGGGAAGGGAACGCACCGGGGTTGGGAAGCCGGTTGGGACCTGTGGTGGTGACCTGTGGCCAATAGCTGGTTATAATGGTTATTGATGGTGGTTAATGATGGTTGATGATGGTTGTAATGATGGTTGATGGTTATAATGGTTATTGATGATTAATGATGGTTGATGGTGGTTAATGATGGTTAATGGTGGTTGGTCACACACGGGATGGTTGAGCGATGGTTGATGCTATGGGTCAAGCAGTGAACCAACCAACCAATGGGGGATAACTTCACCAACAAACTATAGGGAAAACAGTTTGGTTAATGATAGGGGAACCAGGGGGACTAAGGGTGAACTGACCAACAGCCAAGTGATGGTTGAGTGATGGTTGATGATGAAGTCAAGCTTGAGTGATGGTGAAGCACCTTGTCAATTTTTCATCGTGTTTGATACTGGTTCTTGATGATTGACGGTTAATTGATGATCCATTTCTTTGCATACTCGTGGTTCGGTTAGGGGTCGCTGATGAATCTTTCATGGAGAGTTGTTGGTCAACAATGGCGAAAATGATGACTATGCTGCTTCATGATGCTTGATCATGGTTCAGAAGGGCTTTACTAATGGTTAGGTAAGGGTTGATAAGAGGTCAATACTTTTTCATAATTGGTACTGGTGGCACACAAGGCATGAACCACAGCCAGTAAGGACTGATAATGATGAGCGAACATTCTCCTTTGGATAATGATTTGAAATCATCACTACTGATCATTGATTGGCGCTCCCATTCTCGTAATGACTGATAATGACTATTGTTTATGAAGAATGGTTCATTGGTTCATGATGGCTTGAAATTGCTTCACATGGGTTAGGGAGTAGTCATGAGTCATGACCAATTGCGAGTAATCATTGTTCATAAATGAATACCGGTTGATGGATCATAACAGCTCACAGTGAATCTTCCTCTAAAGCGTCATTCTGTGCATATTATTGGCAATGCTTGACAGGAACGGTTAATCATGGCTCATGAATGGCAACTAAGGACTAAGGACAGATACTAGTGCCGGTTGGTTGGCTCATTACGAATGGGCCATGCTCGGTCAATTGGCTCATCTTGGCCGCCAGAGCGCCCGGTCGTTGGGTGCCTGAAAGGTTCCCCTCCAAATGGATAGCGTGAGGCCCTTGGCAAAACTTTGGTATGACTTGTATTTGAGTGTTGGTCCACATCTAGTGTTGATATGGCTGTGGGTCAAGCAGTTAACCAACCAATCATTGGGGGATAATGACTGATTAATGATAATAGAAAAATCATGGTTAGTGATCGGGAACCAGGGGTACGAGGTGAACTGACCCACAGCCATCCATGGCTCCCATATGTTGATATCATATGCACTGTTCGAAGTCTTGCCGGTTGACAGATCCTCATTTTTGTGCAGTGGTCAAATCCGGCGATCCGAACGGATCATGACCATTTATGAATAGCCAGTATTTTGTTCAGTTTGCTTGGTCATAACCGATGACTAATGTTCAATGTGAGCACGTCGATTGATTAAAAACCCATGGCCAATAGCCGCAAACATTGTAAGAATTGATGGCATCTTAGCCAGCTATCGTCAGCTGTTGAGGCGACGCCAACGGCTCAGCACGGGGCACACCCTTGGCGCATTCTGTGGCCACGGGTACACCGCAGGCGGGGAAGTGAAGGGACTGGGCATGGTTCGGGATGGTGGAGAGTGGGTGGTGAATGGTGATGATTTGTGGTGGTTTCAAAAGTCTGGTGATTTGAGAATGGTTCATGGTGGTAGATAAAAAATAATTATAGGCTAAGAATTGCTTGATAACGGTTTGATGTAGGCTAACCGTCAATGAAACAATGCGTGAGAGTGATTTAGCAACTGATTCGCAAATGTGCTTGAGAGTAAGGACTTATGATGGTCAGTGATGTTTCACTTGGTGGTTAACAACTGCTATTGATGTTTGAGATGGTTGATGAGGGTCGATCATGTTGTGTGTTCCTGATTTTTCGGTTCGAAGGCTGAATAATGGTTGATTGTGGGGATAATCAGTGGTGGTTCATCAGCGCAATGGTTACCAGTGGTTGTTGTTGGTGACCAGCAATTGTGGGGATTCCCGCTGACAAGAGATCCTTCGATGGCGCTTGGGTGGTTGTCAATGACCCATGACGAAAACGACAACAAAAAGGGACTGACCTGACCAACAATGACGGCAACAACTGCTTGGACAGAAGCAATGATAAGCTAATGGTTCATTGGCAATTGCAGAAGTGGGTGGCATACTGAAGAACAGGTAATTATAATCATAGTTTAATGTAGGCAGAATTCTGCCTCACCCAATTAGAATCCTGTTTGTGAATCAACCGGTGTAGCAGTTCTAGTGCAGAAATCGTCAGAAAATCATCCCGGCTGATCATCCTTTTTAGTAGCCGTTGATAGTTTATCCCTTGCGGTTGTTTTGGCCTGCAACTACCGAGCCATTCTTGCTTGCCCTGGTGTTTGGAGCCCCCACCACGTGCCCCCGACATGGTTTATGGTGGTGAATGAATGTTGTGAAAACCAGGATCGATTTGTGTCTTAACGCAATCTTGTTGCGGTTTGGCCGTGATTTTTGGGCTGGCTATCCTCCATGTGTTGATGCCTTTTGTACTTCTTTTGCATACCTCCAGGCAGTTGTATGACGAGATTGCAGGTATGTCTGGTTCTAGCGACATGTTTGTGAGAGCATCATCGCATCCAACAGGTCTTCGAGGGTACTTGGATGTGCAGCTGGGGATATAATCATGGCATAAATCCTAAAAGGTATCTCATAACCCCTATAACCATGCCATTTCAAAGCCCTATAAACTCACCATGAGGTAGCTGAACTAACCCCTACAACCATGGTTAGTTGCCAGTTGCGAGCCCTGGGGATGCTAACCTTCAGCCGTGCCAGCCGAACTGAGCCTTCCCACAGCACCAGGGAGGCTCGCAAGCCAGCGTCGAAGTCATGGGTGAGGAGCCACCGGGATCTGCCAACGGAGCTGCAGTCGAGTCGTGAACCGACCTCGTCGCGACCGCAGTCAGTTGCTGAGTTGTGGCTTTGTGGCTATGGGATGCTATGGGTCAAGCTCTTAACCAACCAGGGGTACAGGGTTTTGACCCACAGCCTGGGTAAGAAGAGTCGTAAAAATGGGTTGTACTTCACATCCCAACAGTTGGACGATCATTTGGGGGATGTGAGCCTTTGACCTAGTGTGTAGTTGGAGCACGACCCCCAATGGGCCGTGTGGTTTCGTGACAATTTTGCCTTTTTTTTGTCTGTCATGATGTTGATGCTACGTCAGGGAAGGGTTGGGGTGGGGTGGGGCATGTTAACGTTCGCTTGCACTTGCGTCATGATGTTGATGCTACGTCAGGGAAGGGTTGGGGTGGGGTGGGGCATGTTAACGTTCGCTTGCACTTGCGTCATGATGTTGATGCTACGTCAGGGAAGGGTTGGGGTGGGGTGGGGCATGTTAACGTTCGCTTGCACTTGCGTCATGATGTTGATGCTACGTCAGGGAAGGGTTGGGGTGGGGTGGGGCATGTTAACGTTCGCTTGCACTTGCGTCATGATGTTGATGCTACGTCAGGGAAGGGTTGGGGTGGGGTGGGGCATGATCACGTTCGCTTGCGCTTTTTTTGGGTATATCCTTGACTTGCTGATGTTGTTGGTGATTGTTAGTTTAAGAGGATATGTTTATATGTTCGCTGTTGAGTCATATGTATAACGTTGATGTTAGATGTATTGATGCTTCTTAAAGCTTTTTGTCATTTGTGATGTTCATTGCATCTATGTGTAAACAATCTGATGGTTTAGTGTTTGAGTCACAGTGAATATACATGCATGTAAAGGTTGATGACGCATGTATCAGATATAATTTCTAATGATGCGTACTTCTCACTACTAAGGGTCTTTCATTTCACCATGGGTTTCTCAACGGAGGGTTGCGAGTTTCAAGCCTGCCCGCTGCAGGTTCGAAGCTCAGAAACACGGGTCTCGGCTTGCAGGGCCGTGCTGTGGGTGTGTGAGGATGTTGGATGGTTGTTTCAGAGACGGTTAAGATTTGAACTTCTGAATTTGCGTGACATGGGCATGAAGTTTGGAATTGTGAGACTGGACTTGGCACTTGGAAGTTTCTGTCTTTTTTTTTGCTCATGCTTTAAAGATTTCGAACTGACGTCCATATTTTGACCGTGTGTGTTTCCATGGATGCTGCTACTCACGCTGTGGCGCTGGTGATTTTGTTGCGCTGTGCCAATGTGCGCTTGGCTCCTGTGGTGAGCTCGTGGGGATCTGTGAGCTTAGAAGAATTGTTCCAAGTGCACGAGCTTTTGTGTCAGAAAGATCATGGAGAGTATTGGGCAACGCAAGTGTGCATGGCCTTCCAAAGCTGTTACGACTGGGACAGCTTGTCTCGAGGACATGCTGTTTTGAAGGAGCAGTGGTTCCGGTATCTGAAAACCAATGTTCCTCTGTCTGTGTATGTTTTAAGCGTCGGAGAAAGATTGGAAAAGTCAATGAGAGGCAGCAGACTTCCTTTCTTCGAAGACCACAGTGACTTGACGTGGTTTCAGCAATGTGAGCAGGCCTTGCTTGATTTCACTGCTGCTTCCTCCAGTTCTGCAGACCATGAGCAAGGTGCAACTTCTGCGTGTGCTGCTCCCGCAACCCCGCCTGTTGCTGCTGTTTGCAAAGAACCTGAAACACCTTGTGTGCATTACTTGAGTCATCTGGAAGCATCGGGGCCTCCATCGCCGTTGGCGACTGTGGATTCGCCCTGGACAAAGCAGTTTAAGACGTGGTACAGCAGACAAGTGGATAATGCTGGGACAGAGCAACAGATTGATCTGTTGTCAATGTCTGATCGTGAACCGGAGGCCGTTGAAATGGAATGTCCAGCTCGTGGATCCCAGGACATGGATGACCATGACCACAACATGTCTTTGTCACCTTGCTCGAAAGATATTTGGAGACATCAGCAGCAGATGTGGGAAGAGTCTGATGATGAATGTGGTGCAGTGGCTGCAGTGCACACAGCATCTTCTTCAGCGATGCTTTCTCCGGCTCCTTTGGCTTCCTTGAGACTGATGGGGCCGGAATTCGATCCTCCAAGAATTTCAGACACAGATCCGATTGAAGATGTGGACTCGCCGTCTGCTTGTGAAGCTGTCTCTGCCGTCTCTGTGCCTGACAATTCCCCAGTGTCTAGGTTCCAAGGTGTGGCTGCGAGAAGAACTCGGGAATGCAAATATGGTCGTTGTCCGACACATGACAAAGCCATGAAGATCACTGTGGGATACTCTGGTTTGTATGCCGGCAAGCCAGTGTGTCGCTGTCCATTCTTCTGGACAAAGACAGAAGATGGAAAACCTTCGTGCTGGCAACAAAAGCCTTGGCACGGGCCGTGGCAAGAGTTGCCTCAAGGCATCCGCGCCAAAGTTCGTGAGTTGAAGGGAGACTTGCGTTGGAGCCTGCGGCACGGACCGTCCACTCGCTGAGCAAAATAATTGCACGCTGCACATCGATTGAGAATTCTTGGACAGCTACAGTGACCGCTCCTACTAGATACTTGTATGATGTTTCTATAAAGATTTAAACTACTCCATGAATATATGTTTATATATGGATAGATACGCAAGCCATATTACTGAGATTCGACATGCAGACACAGCATCCTGCTCTTGAAGAAGTTGCCACCCTGAAGTTTTGCTTGTGTAGAACGTTTTGTTCCAGGTGAGCAGGCAGGTACAGCCCAACATGGATGGTCAGAATCACACGTTCAATTTTCACATTCACTGTTGCCACATAGTTTTTGCTCAAAATTAGGAGCACTCTTTGGGCTATGCTTGCACGTGCAAGCATGTTGTCGCAGCAATGAAGAGACCCGCGGCGTCTCGTTGTCTCGGGCGCCAAGACCACCGTTGTTCGGCTTGTGGTCTCTCCGGACACAGAATCAACACGTGCCAGTCTCCTGCCGCTGCAAAAATTCGACAGTTGACTGCTCAAGTTCGGACATTGACTAAGACAAATTCTCAGACCAGAAAAGGAGTGATTCGCCAAGAAAGCAAACAAAGAAAAAGCAAACAAGACAGAAGGAAGAAAGTGGTGGCTGCACGTCGGGCAGAGTACAGAGGGAAGTCAACGAACAGAAGGGCAACCCCTGCTGAAATTCGTAGAAACATTCCTCAAGAAGATGTGTTGCAAGACGCCCTGGTGAACGAAGCTTCTGCTCAGCAGTGGTTGCTTCGTCATGGCTTCGTGTGGAAGGCTCGAGTTTGTGAGTCTTGTTGCAGCAGAGACTTGTACGACTGCTTGGAAGCAGACAAGTCCAAACCCCCTCACTGGCGCTGCAGGAGATGCGGCCATAGACATAGCTTCTTCAATCAGTCCTACTTTTGTGGACTCCGCTGCTCCTCCGTGCATTTGTTGAAGCTCTTGAAAGCCTACGTGACAGAAGATTATTCTCGAGCGCCCAATGTGGCCAACCTCGTGCAGGCAACCCATTGTTCGAAGAAGCAAGCCATGCACTTCATACAAGCTGTGCGTGACTTGGAGAGTCGCGCCGGGGCTGCCTCCGCGGATGGACTGGCTCTTCGTGGAAATGTCGAGTGTGACGGCACGTCCGTGGGCAAGTTCTATGTGTCCCAGAGCTGCTTCAGATTTCAGAAGGAGATTGCTGAAATTCAACAAAGAGAAATCAGTGCAGGAAGAACGGCGCCAAGGTCTTTCTGCGTTCATCTGCAATGTCTCGGAGCTTTCCAGAGAGATGGTGCGGCGCTCTTGCATTTGAGTGAGCCTCGGGTACCTAGATTGCAAAGTCTGAACGGTGGAACTCACTGCATGCAATTATCTGATATATGCATGTACAGCAATATATTTAATTATACATATGTAAATATCAATGTACGCGTATGTATGTATATATATATATATATTTATAGCTGTATATATATATATATTTATATTTATAGCTGTATATATATATATATTTATATATATATATATTTATCTATATATATATATATATACATTGACATATTTCGATATTGATACACATGTATATATATTAATTGACAAAAGTATATTTGGGTGTACCTATATACTGCCCTTCCAAGAATGTTATGTTGTCATGGTCGGACATGATGATGCTGGGAGTCAAACAATCTGTGTGAACAGGTGACGAAGCTGGGCAGCAGACCTCCTACAGAGAGCTTGTCGGAGATTCGCCAGAGTGGACTGCTCGAACATGTTCCCAAAAAGCATCGGCCAATGACGAAGATTTTTGCAGATGGCAACAAGAGTTGGGAGTCTCATGCGAAAAGGCTGGGCATTCCCCATTCGAAAGTGTGTCACCAGAACAAAGAATGGACCAAGAAGATTCCCAAGAGTCGAACCAAGAGGATTTCTCAGGTGGCTGGCACGCAGATCGCTGACCGTGGGTGGCTGAGCTTGAAGTTCATTCCCACTTCCTTTCCTTGTCGGATTGGACACGGTCGAATGGCTGCAGAGCACCCAGAGCTGTTGAAGTTGATCCGCCAATACATGTGGCGACGGTTGCTTGGCCCTTGCACTCCCAGCAAACTGCTGAAGGAATTGTGCAAGGTGGCGTACTCACTGCGATGAGTGGCTCCAAGACACATGAGCTGTGGCAAAAAAAAGTAGTTTGGCCGATTTGCAAAACCCTGAATTTCACCCTTTGACATCCAAAATTGACACGGCGCCTCAGCGCCATGCACATTTTAGTTGAGCCGAAGGGCTGTTTCGGCCACGGCCCGATAGGGGTCGCGCACCGTGTAGTTGCAGTGAACCTTCAACAGGGCGAAGAGAAGGCCCTAGATCACCCCATCATCTATGGTGGTTACTAGGGATGAACCGCTTGTGCAACTGAACATCCCAACGTGTTGACGATTTCCTGGTAGAGAACTGATGGTGGCAATGGATGTGACATATTACTATGCCTCCGTGTAGCACAAATGAGCGCATACACCCATGATAGGAGGTCAGTTGGCAGATCTGAGTTGCGGGAAGAAAGATGATATGGCAGCCGTCGATCAATGATAGGTATCTCCGAACCACCCAAAATGGATTGATTAAGTGATATGCACTGCAGGAAAAGGAGAGGGGGAGGACCCCCAAGACGTGTGATGTTGCTGATTCCTCAGCATCCGTGCCCTGCTGTCTTGAAGTTGTGAACCATCCCAAACATTTGCGGCTTGACAGTACCTATTCTGTTCATTTTTGGGTGCCAGGGTCTTGACCAATATGTCCATCGGGGGGTGAAGGACACCAACAGGTCCATTGTGTCTTGCCGCTCGTGGTTCTTGCCATCCACTGCTCCAAAAACCAATTGTTTGAGACAGTGGTATGACCATTATTTCCATTTCTTTTGGGCTTTACAATACGGAAGGGACGTTTCTTTTGTTGTAATGCCCTGTTATACTGAATCCCTTGTCGTATCCTTGGGCACAACAGATGATTGCTCCATATTGCTCTCATTTCCGGTCAGATCTCTGCTGGCCGATAATCAGGAGCGGGGATCATGATGGGCACCTTCCAATTTTTGCTCCAAACGAATTGTGGTGAGCACTGATTCAACCACACTTAAGCCACACTTTTCTCAATGTCATCAATGTCAGTAGCCTCTCTTGACGGTTTTCCATGGCCTACCTACTAGGTAAATCAGGGATGGTACAATTGGCTTACCTACTATACCTACTATACCACAGGAATGATTCCTTACCTACTACCACAATAGCCTCTCTTGACGGTTCAGGAGCTGAAAAAGAGGTTGGAAGTTTACGAGCGCAAGCTGTCGGTGCGGGCCCTTGAGGGATGCGCTGGTCAGGCGAACCTGCCATGTAATGATTCAAACATGTTGGTTCATAGTGGTTATATAGTAGAAGTATAGTTAAAACTGGTTGGGAGTTTTAATTGATAGTGGCTCACAGTGTTGAAACATGGTGGTTGACAAAGCTTAAACATGGTAGAGAGTGGTTGACAGTGCTGGATTTTCCTTAGATTATCCTGGATGAACATTGTGAGTATACACATTTTTGCCCGGGGGGGGCTCTTAGTGGCATCATTGGGTTGCAGCATGTCGCGGGACCTCTGCTGAAACGCAGTTCATTCGCGTAGTCCAACAGTCGAACTTGATGTGTGCCCTGCAAGCAGATGACCCGATGCTTGGTACACGGACAACCAGGTAGCAGCGAATTTCTGTGCCGTTGGGTTGACAATACGGGTAGATATCTATGGTGATTTGGTGTATTAAAACCTGCACACTAACGCACCAAAGATGATATACCTGCCATTGGGAGATGACCACAATAGAAATGTAACCAATCAGGCATCATGACATACCGACTTCATGGGGCGCACCTGAGGGTGAAGGAACCATCTGTGGGGATCATCTCGGACCAGCAGTGTTTCCAAGAAGTGAGGACTCACTCCGCAACTTGAAGCTTCCGTCCAGATGACGAAATCGCATGTGCAATGCAAATAAGCAGCTTGGGCTTGCTTCAGCGGAGGTTACGAAACACGACTCCTTTCAGTGAACAGTGTTTTGTCGTCATGCTTGTCAACGGGTTTCCACTCAGCAACAGCCAACAGGGAACCCAATGGCTATAACAGGGTATTGACAATTTTTATTAGCTCTTGACTACCCTTCTGGCAAGCTAACCTGAAAGTCCAAAATCACCATTCTTCATAGGCAAACCAGCTGTGGATGGTTGATTCTCCTACTTCCACTGATAATAAGTTTAAGTGCTTAAGCAGAAGTGTGAAGCAGGGCCAGTAGCCATTAATCATATGGATGGAGTTTCGGAATCATATTTCAGAAGTCACGATTCTTTCAATGGCAAATCATTGTTGCTCAATAGTTGATAATGACTCCATATTCATCATCGCCATGGATAGCCGTCAACCATCGTTAACCACCCATGAATGGTCATGAGCCATGAAGGAGCGCCATCAACTGTCCTTACCACCCAAATTCATCATTCCTTGGTATAGCACCACCAACCATCGTTAACCATCATCAACCATCAACCACCATGGGGTTCTCCCCAGTTCCGTTGCGTGCGCGGGTCCCACGAGGCCATTCACAGCGAGCACATGTTCGATGCCACCACCATGAAGGAGCGGCTGGAGGCGCACGGTGGCAACAGCGCTCGTTGAACGGCGGTGCATGGTTGGATGATGGTTGAGGTGATGAATAGGCAGGTGGTCATAGTTGGGTGCTTCATAGGGAGATGGTGTTGGTTGATAAGTGACCACCGGATGGTGAGGAATTGGTGGATGATTTTGGTTTGCTGTTTGGCTAATAAATACTTAGAACCAATCCTAAAATGATGGTGGTTAAGTGAAAATGATACTTGTTTGAGAACAATTGATTTTCAAACTTGATAGTAGGGTTCATAGTAGTGGGTTCATACTATGGACCAACAGACAGGGGATATCACCGGGTTCCATGTAATAGCGTAGATATTGATCTTCAACGAGTACAATGGTTTGCAATTCTTGAAATCATATGGATTTATCCATCCCATCCTCTCGCGTGAAAGGACCTATCCATATTGCTTGTATTCGTCGTCCATATTGCTTGGATTCATCCATCTTGCGTGGATATATACATCGTTAAAGGCCAAACAGCTGGAGATGCGGAACGCCTCGCCCCGATGCCACACATCGAACTGCAACAGCAGTCAGTCCTGGAGGATCCGTGTTGAAGTTCCATAGCTGGTTGATCTTCTGGTTTTGATTCCAAGGGGAGCTGCCACTATGGACATAGCTCTTGGGAGAGGTGGATCGACGATGGATCTACCAGGAAACGGGGATGCCGCACATTTTTACAGGTGAAGGTGTAGGCTTAACGATGCTGATGCATCGACTGTACTGGTTGGCTATGGTCATGGGTCAGAACCAGCGATCAGAAATTTGGGTTCATGATGGTTGAGAATGGATACTACAGGTTGATCATGACTCAGAATGATTGGCATATGGTGGTGTCTCAAAATAGGGGACCCCCAAATCATCCATTAGTGAGTGTTTTTAGTAAGAAGCCAACCATTTTTTGGGTCCCACATTTTGAGAAACCATCATATGGCGATTTGCCAATCCTAAGGAAGCCCTTGAAGAAGTTGGACAGAGAGACTCTATGTAGCGAGTCATGATGCATTGATGTTAGATGTCCCAGAGGCAACCTGACCGACGAATCAATGGCAGAGGCACTTGATGCCTGTTTCCAAATGTTGCGCCACTTGGGCATTTATGGTCATGGGGGGCCTGGCTGATTTTGCCTGGGCTGCTTGCCCGAAACCTTGGAAGCCTTACCAAGAAGAGTGCTTGCCTGCTGGGATATGATGCTTCTATCGACTAATTTCTGATGTTGGTATATACTGGATCTGCAGCTGATACACCTGTACAGTATCCTGAGGATGATGGCTTCGAACTTGGCCAACATATTCTCTTTTGAGATGGGGCAACTAACCACCAGCCACCCATGGATCCCTTGGTATGCCCCGTTCCACTCAAAGATACCCAAGTCATCAACCCAAGTCATCATGGAAGCTGATGAATTTCCGGCCACTGCGGCCGGGGCTACTGCCAGGGCGCCAGGGCATGGAATTGCTCGGCTTCCCACCACATCCAGGGCGCCTTTGGATCTGACGCTGAGACTTTTATGCAGGATCAGACTAAGCATCATGAACAATGAATAGGTTCATGATCAATGATCATGAATCATGATGATTGTTACTAAGATCATCCCAAGGATTGTTGTGCGGAATTGTAAGGGTACGACTGACCATCAAAGGTTGGGTTACAAACATCATCAACTTAACCCATTGTTCACAACACTCAATACGATCAACCTTTGTTCATCATTGTTAACTATTCTTCACCCTGTAAGGATTCTTACGCTGTACAGGTATCATAAACCTGTATGACCAATCATTATCACTTTTGAATTAGAGCCAATGATTTGCATCCGTCTTAGTTCATGAGAATGATTCGGATCAATAGTTGCTGACTAACATCAGCATTTCTTAGTCAACCATTTATTCACACCAACTAATGGTCATAGTTTGATGCTTCATCTGGCTACTGATTAACATTCACATCTACTAACCAATTTGATGAACCCATGACTTACATCACACAAGCACGTAAATCAGTTGTTAGTTTCATAACTTACGATTTTCAACCAATGATTTACTAGTAAATGATTTCAATACAATAATCTAGATTTAACCAATGATTTACTAGTAAATGATTTGACTACACAGGTTGATGGTTGATGTTGATGCCAAATCAGCTGATCAACTGACGCTTCAAATTCACCTGGTCAACCACCTGTCCCTCCGAATCTTCCGCCAGGCGGCCTTGCGTGAGAGCGACAACCAAATGTCCCGCGCCGATGAATTGCAGGTCGCGGTCGTCTCGTTCCATGTGGGTGCTGAACGAACTAGCGCGACTGGTATCGGTCAAGCAGCTACGACTGAATTCTGGGAGATCCAGATTTATTAATATTGATAACCCCCTAGATTTATAAATCGCTTATTAATAACCCCCCTACATTTGTTTATATTTGATGGTCAAAGACCAGCTCCTTAGGCAATTTTTGGATGGTTTACGAATATGGTTCGAACAGTAGTGGGGTCGTGTCAATGACGATCCACGATGGTTGAATTGAATGCTTGGACTGCTGAATGTCGGCCATGTACTGGGTCAGAAGTAGGGTACTATATGTGTTGGGATGATGATAACAGTGAATACTGGGGAATGATATGTGCAAATGAACTTAACTGATGATCCATGATGGTTAACTTGAATAATGGTCAATGACGGTGAAAATCTTGGTTGAAAATGGTAGGGAGTATTTGATTATGGTGTTCTTTAAGTGACTGAGCAATACTGCTTGATTATCGGGGTTACGACTGGTCAATATCATATTGATTAGAAGTGCTTAATCATGGTTGAGCAACATATGCTGATACGTGATCCACAAAATGACGTCCTCAACCACGGTAACCTTAGTACCCCCATATGATTGAGGATGAATTCGTATTGCTTGGTCAACATGATGATGAGTCATTATAAGGTTACCAAGCAAGCCTCATCCATCACCTAGTAAGCTCATGGCTCAGAGCTTCTGGGCTGGTCATTCATGATAGGATCACCGTGAATCAACCATCAGCATGAATGAAGCATCAATCAACTATCTAAGTATCCATCATTAAACCATCATTAAGCCATCACTGAACCATCACAATCATTAGTTTTTCGCCGTGAACGAAGTTCCGGGTTTTGGATGGCTTTCATGGCCAGCTGCACCAGTGGCGTCTGCCACCAGGGCCTTTGCATGAGGACTTCAAGATCGCAGCATGATTCCCTAGTGCCGTTGATGGTTCCAATCCAAATGGTTTAGAGATGGGGGGTTGATGACGGTTGATAGTGAGCTAATGTTGAGTGATGGTGGTTGATGACGATTCATGATTAATGATGGTTGATGATGGTTGTTGAATGCTTTGACCAATGGTTGATTCATGGTTTTTGATGGTTGATTATCCGATTGGGGTACACTGATCAATTGATATGTGTACTATCTTGTGCGACGCAGTGCCCCTTCAGATGATTGAGCTTACACTTGTCCGAAAGCGTACATATATGATTACATATACTCACGTTTAGAGATCAGTGCGTATGTGGTATATGTATGGTATGTACGATATGTTTTTCAACCAATTGGTTTACAGGAAAACTGCAACAGAAAACCACAACATCATGGAACATAGTCGCCAATTTCCTTGATCTATTTTTCTGTTGGGTAAATTCGTAACCCGCATCCTATGGGTTTTATGTTGGTTTTTGCCGGGAAAACCCTGTTTCGCCCTGCTTGCAAGCAGAAGTCGCCACCAGCAGTGAGTCTCATGGCCTCGGCCGGTGGAGCTCCACCGCCACGGGGGAGGCGCTTCTGAAGGAAGAGCAAGGCCGTCGCGCCCTGCTGTTTGCTCGCCTGGAAGCTGTGGAGGCAGCGGAGGGTCAGGACCTGGGACCGGGGGCTGTTCCGATTGGCGAGTCATAACGGGATGATGGTTCTTGGATGGTTGACCAAGGGTTGATCAAGGCTTGTTTGGGGTTGATGATGATGAGGATGATGATGATGATGATGATGATGATGATGATGATGATGATGATAATATGTGGCTTATTTGAGGGTTGATCAAAGGTTTTGATGCTGCTTACTTGATTGGTTGATGGTCAATCAATGATTTTGATTATGGCTTGTGACTATGGTTAATGACTGGTGCCGTCGACCATGATTCGTGGTTGATTATTGATAAGAAATGGTTAGGATGGCAAAATGCAAGTAAATACAATTTCAAAACAGGCTGTGCAATAATATCAATGGCTTTGATTGTGGTCAATCATGCTCGGTTGATTGGCTAAAGATGATCAATGGCTTTTGAAACAGGTTAATTAGTAACCCCAACCAATGGTGAAACTAAGTACATCATGCGTATCAATACTGTGTAACATCAATCATGCCACTGGTGATTTATAGATGGTAATGGTTGGTGAGGGAGCGCCAACGCGATGGCAGCGATGGGTCACACATGGGGGAAAAGGGGAAGATCACGACGATGTACCATGGGAGTTCCTGGTGTATGAACCTGGATGGTTCCGGTGATCTGGGGCGCCTTGGAACTCAAGATTGATCAAAACTCCAAGGGGTGTAGCCACTCCGATTTTTTCTTAAGAGCCAACGGAGCGGAGTTTTTTGGACATTCGAATCCAGGAGTTGCCCCACAAAATCCAGAGCGCGAATCCCAATGGTGCTGAGTTCATTTGTGGACACTCGGTTCCCTTTTTAAGTGATACAAAGGTGGGGGCAGCTTTCCAAAGCGATGCACGAACGTACGGTCCCGGTCGAGCACATACGTGTTCGAATAAGGCAGCGAATCAGCTACTTATTGATGATTACTAGTGGTTAATAAAGTTTGATTGATGGTGAATGATATGGTCAATAGTGAAATGATATGGTTAATGATGGTATGCTATTGTGATTAAGTATGGTGAATGATATGGTTAATAATGGTTATGATGGTAAATAGCTGGTTGGTGGCTGATTAATAGTTGGCGAATGGCTGGCTAATAGCTGGTAAATGATGTTGTGTGAATTGGCGAATAAATACTGGCTGGTGGTTTGAAACATTTTATTTTTCCTCAGTGATGATAAACAATTGGTTGGTTGACTCATATTATTCATAGGGGTTGAAACCACCAACCAGAATAGTTAACAGCGGTTCATGACAGTTGGTGACAGTTCAGGGGTGCCTCTTCAAGTTGGTCAATGGTTCCCAATGAATCAAAACGAGCAACAACTGCACTAAAAAGCACCAAAATGGCTATGGATCAATATTAACCAACCAACTAATGGGGGATAATGACCAAAAATAATAGAGAAAACAATGGTGAATGATGGGGGAACAAGGGGTACAGGGTTTTGACCCACAGCCAAATGAGTGGTTGATTGCTGGTTGCTGGTTGATCAACCAGATGAGAAACCACCAAGCACCACCAATCATCGCCAGAGAAAATGACTCGTCAGGGCCCCAAGAAGCTTCAGTCAACCGCCCCAAGCCCCCACCACTGGGGCAGGCCCCGCCATGGACATAGTGAAAACATCCTAAGTCGTCAACCTTCACAACTGGTTCTGCTGATGTTTGGTATCCAATTGTTCACAATTAAGCCGGTTGTGTACCACTATTGACCATCATCATGGTTCATGAACCAGCTAAATTCACCACCTAATCCCATGAGGAATCACTAAGAGCCAGCTTATCAACCAAACCATTGCCATATATTGCCGTCCTCAACCATCGCACGTACCAGCTTTTCAACCAGCTTAGTGAAGGTACCTGCTTCACGTCGACGTTTCAGGCATCTGTGCAAGACCTTCGCACGAGCCAACGTGACTTTGCCTCCACACCAGAGGCCGACGATTGGTGGCT
>VSDK01000024.1:0-26942 GCA_009767595.1 Symbiodinium kawagutii
GATGATGATGATGCTGATGATGATGATGATGATGATGATGATGATTGGCGACGATGGCCGATGAGGTGACGGACGATGAGGATCAAAATGAGGACCAGAATGGGGATGAGAATGAGCATGAGGAGGATGATGATGAGGATGGTTTTGACGTGGATGATGCTGGTGAGGACGAGGACCGGGATGATGAGGATGATGACGGTGAGGGCGCGGGACGGGAGGAGGATGATGATGACGAGGATGAGGATGACATGATGAGTATGATGCGGCGAAGACGAAAACAAATGCTGCAGCGAAAGAAAAAATCACAAACTGGCTGGACCGGCAAACCAGACCAAGACAAAAACGACACAAAAAACCAAAAGAGACCAAACAAGAAAAAGGCGAAACAAGACCGCAAGCAAGCCAAAGGGGACAATTTTGTGGAATCCCAAAATTAAGGCCATATTTTTCAGTTCTTTCATTCTTGAACCCCATGTTTGTGAAAAACAAAAAAGTCAGTCAACAAGTGCAGGGGTGCACCACACATACATACATACATACATATATACATACATACATACATACATACATACATACATACACACATACACACATACACACATACACACACACATTGATACAACAACGCACGGTATATTTGTACATCTAAAATCACCATATTGAGCAAGACAACCAAAGTCAACGCGCCGATAACTTACAGCGCCTTCGAAACAAATATGCGTCAATCCAATGACGGCGATAACGCCGGCCAAAACAAAGCCAACCAAAAAACATTTTGCAAAACAATAAGTTACGCAAAAAGCAATGCACAAAAAGGGCCGGTGGCAGAAGGACAAAAAAGGAAAGATCATAAAAGGACAAAAGGACTAAGCGCAACCAACAGGCGTGAAAGAACAGAAAACAAAAGGATGCAGGTCGGAACACAAAACAAAGGACAAAAGACCGAGGAAGCGGGATGAAAAATATTGAAAAATCAGTGTTCATAAAGTCGGGGGTTTTCTTGCAGGTGCGTCCGACGGCTTGCTCTCTGGAGGTCGCGGCTCGTAGAGCTGGGGTATATGGCAGAAAAGCTAGACGATCAAACCTGAAATGTACAAGAGCCCGACCTTAGTCACATGAAACGGGGTGTGCCTAAGAAAAGGCCTAGATTAGGCAAGGGGAATTTGTATGAAGTTGTTGTGCCTGAGCTCATAGATTGGTGAGGTGTGCTCATAGATTTGTGTGCACAGTCATGTTCATGAGCAGGCATCCCTTTTATGCGTATGGATTAGGGCGGTGTTACGTCAAAAAATGGTGCCGGTTTATGTTCATAGATTGTGGCGGGTTTTTGCTCACAGGCTAGTGCAGGCTTCTGTCCACCGATATGTTCACGAGCAGGCGTGGCTGTATGCATATCGATTGGGGCAGTCCAGAAATTAGTGCGGTGGCACTTCAACAAATTGTGTCGTGGGCTTATGCTCACAGACTAGTGCAAGCTTCTGTCCACAGATATGTTGATGAGTAAATGTGGCTTTATGCCTATCGATTGGGACAGTCCATAAATTAGCGCGGTGGCACTTCAACAAACTGTGTGGGTTTATCCTCATAGATTGGCACGGGCTTCTGCCCACAGATTAGTGCAAGGTCATGTTCATGAGAGTAGGCTTGGTTTTATGCCTATGGAATGCGGCAGTGTTACACTAAAAATTAGTTCTGTGGGTTTATGCCCAAAGACTAGTGTGCCCTCGTCCACAAATCAAAGTGCAGGGTTGTAATGGCACTTCCAAAGACTTTTGCGAGTTTAAGTTCCTAGAATAGCGCCGGCTTCTGTCCATGATTGGTGCGGTGTTCCGTCCATACGCTAGTGCGGGGTTCCGTCCATAGATTAGTTGGGGCTCATGTGTCACTGGATTGGGGCTATGAAACTTCCATGGATTGATGCAGGTTTGTACTCACGGGGTCATGCCCATGATGAGTGCAGCGTTGCGTCCATAGAAGTGCGGTATTACGTTGATAGACTAGTGCAGGTTCGAATCCGTTGAACATGTACAGGTGTCAATAGATTGGGGCAATGATACTGGATTTATGCAGGCTCACGGGGTCATGTCCGTGATTTGTGCAGAGTCATGTCCACAATGAGTGCAGTGTTGCGTTCATAGATGTGCGGTGGCACGTTTATTGATTAGTACAGGTTTACATCTGCTTACAGCTCATAGTCTCATAGTGTCCATAGATCAGTCCAAAGTCATGTCCATGGTTGGTGCGGTGCTGCGTCCACAAATTGCTGAGGGATTATGTCCATAGATCTGCGCGGCGCTATGTTCATAGATTAGTGCAGGCTTATGCCCCATAGATTGGTGCAGTGTTGCATCCATAGATTGGTGCGGGCTTCCATCCACAAATTTGGCGCAATGACACTTCCACGGAAACACGGGCTATGTCCATGATTTGTGCAGGGTCATGTCCGTGATTAGTGCGGTGTTACGTCTATAGATTCATGCGGGGTTACGCCCATAGATCTGCGCGGCGCTATGTTGTCCACCGATATGTTCACGAGCAGGTGTGGCTTTATGCATATCGATTGGGGCAGTCCAGAAATTAGTGCGGTGGCACTTCAACAAATTGTGTCGTGGGTTTATGCTCACAGACTAGTGCAGGCTTCTGTCCACAGATATGTTGATGAGTAAATGTGGCTTTATGCCTATCGATTGGGACAGTCCATAAATTAGTGCGGTGGCACTTCAACACATTGTGCGGGTTTAATCCTCATAGATTGGCACGGGCTTCTGCCCACAGATTAGTGCAAGGTCATGTTCATGAGAGTAGGCTTGGTTTTATGCCTATGGAATGCGGCAGTGTTACACTAAAAATTAGTTCTGTGGGTTTATGCCCAAAGACTAGTGCGCCCTCGTCCACAAATCAAAGTGCAGGGTTGTAATGGCACTTCCAAAGACTTATGCGAGTTTAAGTTCCTAGAATAGCGCCGGCTTCTGTCCATAGGTTTGTGCTGCGTCATGTCCATGATTGGTGCGGTGTTCCGTCCATAAGCTAGTGCGGGGTTCCGTCCATAGATTAGTTGGGGCTCATGTGTCACTGGATTGGGGCTATGAAACTTCCATGGATTGTTGCAGGTTTGTACTCACGGGGTCATGCCCATGATGAGTGCAGCGTTGCGTCCATAGAAGTGCGGTATTACGTTGATAGACTAGTGCAGGTTCGAATCCGTTGAACATGTACAGGTGTCAATAGATTGGGGCAATGATACTGGATTTATGCAGGCTCACGGGGTCATGTCCGTGATTTGTGCAGAGTCATGTCCACAATGAGTGCAGTGTTGCGTTAATAGATGTGCGGTGGCACGTTTATTGATTAGTACAGGTTTACATCTGCTTACAGCTCATAGTCTCATAGTGTCCATAGATCAGTCCAAAGTCATGTCCATGGTTGGTGCGGTGCTGCGTCCACAAATTGCTGAGGGATTATGTCCATAGATCTGCGCGGCGCTATGTTCATAGATTAGTGCAGGCTTATGCCCCATAGATTGGTGCAGTGTTGCATCCATAGATTGGTGCGGGCTTCCATCCACAAATTTGGCGCAATGACACTTCCACGGAAACACGGGCTATGTCCATGATTTGTGCAGGGTCATGTCCGTGATTAGTGCGGTGTTACGTCTATAGATTCATGCGGGGTTACGCCCATAGATCTGCGCGGTGCTATGTTCATAGATTGGTGTAGGCTTATGTCCATAGATCTGTGCGGTGCTATGTTTACAGATTAGTGTGAGCTTATGTGGATAGATTGGCGCGGGGCTGTGTTAGATTAGTGCGGGGCTGTGTCCACAGATTGGTGCGGACTTACATCCATAGACTAGTGCCATGACGCTTCCATAGAAGTGCGGTGTCATGTCCATGATTTGTGCGGTGTTGCGTCCATAGATGGATGCCGGATGCCGTGTTACATCCAGAAATCAGTGCAATGACGCTTCCATAGAAGCGCCGGGTTGTGTCCATGATTTGTGTAGGATTTTGTCCATGATGAGTGCGGTCTTAAGCCCAGAGACTAACTAATTCAGGGTTACGTCCATAGATCTGTGGGGCACCATGTTTTTAGATTGGTACAGTCCATAAATTAACGTCATGGCACTTTCATGGATTAATGAAGGGTTTTGCTACTTGTAAAAAATACGTGCTGGCTTTGGTCCATAAATTTGTGCAAGGTCATGTCCATGATTCCTGCGGCGCCGCGTCCAATAAAGTAGTGCAGCAAGACAGAAAAGGGAAAAAAACAAAAAACAAAGGGGGGAAAACAAACGGGTGGAAGACGCAAAGCCGGACAAGCAGCGGGGCTGACAACAACGAAAAGCAACGGCGGCAAAAGCGACAACAGCAACAACAACGACAACGACGGCAACGACAGCAACAACAACGACAACAGCAACAGCAACAACCACCACCGCCACCACAAGACCCCCGCCCCTCGCTCAAACCGTCGCTCTTTTTTCCCCGCTGCCCGCGCCGAGGCCCCTCACCCGGGAACGCCCCCTGGAAGGTCGAAGTGGCGGAGCCGAACTCACTCGCCGGTGGTCTGGCGATTCCTCCCCGGTCGCGACAAGTATGTCCGGCCCAGCCGAGAAAACGGCTCAGCGCTCAACATCTTCAGGCCTGGGAAGCATAGCTTCCTACAAAGTCCCGGAGGACAATGTCCGAAGGCGCTGTGAAGATGAGGTCCATACGAGCCGTGGCACGGATCTTAGGAAACGCACGCCCACACGGCCAACCGGACGACCCCACCCTCAACACACCCCCCGACATGCGGTGTAGAGGGGAGTACACCCCCGCACAGGGCCAGCCGAAGCTGCCTTTCGTGCCGCACCCCGGGTCCGTGGCCGGTTAGTCCTCCCAACCAGTTGGGTTCACCTTCAAAAATTCAAAGAACGCAACATAACGCAACAGTTTTGGGAAGGCTCGCAACCAAGGAGTTTTGTCTTATACATTTGCAGCCGGTAACAGCACCATTTGACAGAAACAAGTTTAGGGAACTGAATCTCTGCAGAGATGTTCGTGCAAGCTTCTCAAAATTGTCTCCAAATTCAACGCCAGCAACGGAACAGGTAGTTGCCAACAATTGGACGAACTTGGTACATCGCCAAGTCATTTTATTGTGGGATTGCAATGTGGTAAGGGAAAGGTGATATCCACTGTTTCACGGTACCAGGGATCAAATGTGCAAGAACTATTCCACCCCAAACCCTATCCAAACCAATCTCGATTGAATTGACAAATCTCCCTTTTGAAATTGCAAATATCAGAAAACACTGCCTTCTAGAAAGTTCACCCAAAGCAAAAATATTTTGCGTGACTTGTGTGAATCGAGTTGGTAGATGTCTTGTGGAGAAATCTTCCAGGAAGGGAACATTGACAGGTATGTTCAATCACTTTGAGTAGTCTCATGTGTGCATGCACCGTCGAACGAGCTCAAGTGGTATGGCTTGAGAACCGTTCAACGGAACTTGAGGATGCGCACCGAGCCTATTGCAACTTTTAGCGAAATATCGGGGATCCTGTCTCTCAAAAATTGGGCGATGATTGAACTGTGTCCACTAAGTGCCAAGTTCTCTTGAACCGTCATTGAAAAACACAATCCATCCTATAAATTCTTATGATCTTGCAACTGCCTCTGCCCTGGCTTGCCTCAATGCAGGTGGCCTGTGCTGGTCTTATGAAACTTGCTGACCCCTGTAGCCTGCTCAACAATATCTTGGAAATTTAATCTGTGAGATTCATCTGATACAAGTAACCACAAGAAATCCCATTGCTCTTTACGTTGTCAAATCGATCTCGCGAAAATACACTGGCTTGCAACTCAATGATTGCACTCGTTTTTGACAGGAACATCCCATCCTACACAATGATTCAGACACTTTTCAATAGCTGATTGGGAGTTTCCAAATTTATCATGTTATTTTCTTAAAACAAAGTATTTTCATAATTGCTGCATATGACCAAAGCTTCTGAAACTTTGACATTTTTTGGGCCAGGCCATGGACAGTAGTTGAAATTAAGTCTGGAGATCAGCATGTAGACATCTATTGGGTAGAATCGGCCAAATGGAGAGATTGCTACGAAGGATCTTCAATGACTTCTCCAAGTGTGCAACCCACCTTTTGAAGTCTCTTCGATGATATGAATGCACATGGGGTGCACGAATTGTTTCCGTCTAAACTCTGTCCCAAACTCTCTTGATTCAGTTGGCAAATCTTACTTGTGAAACAGCTTTCGAAACACTTCGTCCTCGAGAGTTCATCCAAAACTAGAACTGTTGTTTGCAAGGCCTG
The DNA here is from genome assembly GCA_009767595.1 of Symbiodinium kawagutii. NCBI lineage: Eukaryota > Dinophyceae > Suessiales > Symbiodiniaceae > Symbiodinium > Symbiodinium kawagutii. The sequence goes on from VSDK01000024.1 coordinate 6,317, forward strand.
TGCAAATCGACTTGGCAGAATGACTTCTTGAGAAATCATTTCAGAGATGAAATTTTGGGAACACATACCTCAGTCATTCTAAATAAGCTAGTATGCCACTATTTCTGACAGAACGAAGGTATACATATATAATCTTACAAAGAGGGTTCTCAGAAAACGGTGTCGTAGAACGGAAGTTGGCAATCAATCAATCCCGACCCCAGGAATGCAAAGCTGTATTGTATACATGGAAGGAAGTGTCAAGATCAAGCCTCTGCGCTAGAGTTTGGATCCTGTTACCATCAAGTTCTCTAAGAAAATCCTTACCGTACATGAAAGTCTTTGAAAGTCTTTGAGGACAGTCTAAAATATTCACCCATCAAACCTCATTGGTCCATCTTGTAAAATTCAACTTCAGGAAACTATTTGCCAACGAACTAATCCCCAAGATTCAAGCTGGATGTTCTATCGCCATCAAGGCCAACTCACCACGCAAAACCACTCTGTTACTCTTCAAACATTGAATAGGGGTGTCACGAATCCCTTTGGTTGATTTTCTCTTCTGGAACGAATCTCGCACGGAATCAATGTTGAGACTGTGTTCTCATGGAAATGCATTAAACTTGCTTGTCCCGTGAGAAACTAAAGGCTTTTGGGGAAAGTCGGAAATGCTACTAACATCATCTGCTGCCCGTTGGTCAATATTCAACAAACAAATATATAATTCTTGTTTGCAGGATCTACCTGTTGAGGGAACCTAGGGCATCGTTTGAGACGAGGCCCAAGCGGGTTCCACAAGAATGGAACGTTCTACTGAACTACATTTGAAAGCAATATGAAAGTAGGGCCTTCAAAACTAGCATACTGGAATCATTGAAGCAGCGGTGAAATGACACTTCCCTGCCGGTCGGAACTAGGAAACATCGCGGAACAGGATCAATGTTGGAAAGATCTTGTGGGGAACACAAAGCTATTCAACCATAGAGATCTCTGCGATACAGAAGCATGTTTCATGCAGCTTCTTGTAATCATGTTGACAGCCCAGAAATCAGTGAAGAAAATACTATCCGCCCACCACAAACAAAATGGGTGCCCAAGAAGTGGTCAAATCCAAATCATTCCAAATCACCAGAAGTTGTCTCGCATATGTTCATAGACAATAGGCACCTGAAGAGACACAAGTGGAGTACCTGAAGTGACGCAGTCCTGCTGCTTGGTGGCCAAAGGCAGTGGTCTTGGTGCTTGACAATTGGAAAGGACAAATTTGGGATGGGAACAGGCACGGGTTTCCAGCTCAGCTATGAACAAAAAGTATGTACAGTATCATTGAGAAAATAGAGCGTGAATGTTACATCAAACATATTCATCAGGTAGATTTCCTTCGTCATGGGATGTCATCGGTGATAGCGGCAACATGTACTATCTGCCCACCTTCAGGTTTTAGTACTATAGTGAACTGTGCTCCCCAAACAAGCCACCATCAATAACATCCAACACATTCTAGATCAATAGAATCAAGAAACAATCATTGCGCAGAAGAGATCAATGAAAAAAAGAGCAGAAACACACAAATTCCAGGAGCAGTTTTGGACAATACAATCTTCATCATCTCAAACAAACTGCTTACTACTTACACTTTCTTTCAAGACTGCAACAACAACCACAGCACCAACACCATGAAACCAGGCGGCAAATATATAAATACTTGGAACACTAGTACCTGATGACAACAAACAAGCAAGCAGTTCAATCCCCACGAGCAACAAGAAACACATTCCAATACATCGAAAGTAAAATAGAAACATTACCCGCAAGAAAAGCAAGAACGATAATAGCAGCAACAACGACAAACGTCACCAGAACCACTACCAACAACAGCAATCATCGTGGCAACAACAAGCAAGAACAAGAACAAGAACAAGAACAACAACAACAACAACAACAGCAGCATCAACAAGGACAAACACCATCAAAAGTAAGCAACATTCTCGACAACATCCAGAAACAAAAACTGCGACACCAACGAAATCAACAGCACCATCAACGTCACCACCACTTGAACGGGAGATTGAAAGGGCTGGGAAACACGTGAGAAGGCAGGAGAAGAGAAGCGACAACAGTGACATCGCACAAATTGGATCCGAAAATCACAAGGAAAAACAACAATGATAACAATAAAAAAGGAGGGTGATAATCAAGGCCAAAATGACCTCCTTGGTGGTAAAATTGCACACTGTCATGACACTGACGATGAAAATGACAACGATTATCATGGTGACTATGAAGACGATGAGGATCACGAAGCTGGGGTCGATTGTATCTGCTTGAAGTGTTGGGAATTGACTCTCCGAGCTCCAAGGGGTAGAGGGGTCAGCAGCTCTCAGTTTTGCTCTGCTCCTCCGTTTGCAGTTCTTCATCAAACTTCTTCGAGTCAAGGGGTTGTTTTCTCAGTCGGTCAGCAGGCAAATCCCTCCTCTCCCTTACCATACTTGTTACTTGTTTCCTGGCTACTGCACAGATCGATCAAAACCTCCTCGATGATTTTGCCTACGCAAATGGAGAGGGGATGGTTTTGGCTGAGAGAAAGAGGTGCTTATATAAATCCCCTTCCCTCGTTGATTTTGCCCGTACGGCTTCTTTGTGTTTTTTTGGTGCCCTTCCCCTGGCAACATGCATCGATGGCGGCGAATACTCATTTTCCAAATGTATTGTGCAGATTCCCGTCTTTATAAACTGCCTTCAAGTTTAGGTAAAACCTGCTCGAGTCTTTGTACTTGAGAACCTTCAAACTACAAAAAAAGAAAGAGGACGAAGTTCCCAGTATATAACATATTTTGACGATATCTGTTTTCACTTTTTTACACTTAGGCGGCTTTTTTGATGGAATTCCGGCCCCCAGAATGACTTTCGAATATGTCCACGTTTCCCAAAACTCAAATGGAAAACAGCTGAACAAGTTGGGCGTGCAACAGATTCACATTTACAGTGGTTCAAACTTTCAATATTAGGCTGTAAATAATTAAATATTTTTCAAGTCTGGCCTTCAAATAATTCTTGGTTCTCCTGGCTGTCAATTGCCTGGCAAGCTCCGTTGAACGAAATGGATGAACCACGAGAACTGTTGGCCAACTGTAGAGAAGGGATGGGCTTTTTGTATGCATCAAATCACCATGCCCCACTTGTTCGCACATGTATACGAATACTGTATATAGAAGTAAACATAGTAAATATGTATTTACTGAATCTATAATTAGATATGTATATATAGTAATCACAGCGATTGCACGCAAATTCACACACTTACATACTGGCCAGGGGTTCACCTGTATCCTGAATCCTTGTACCCCGTTCGAAGATTCAAAAAATCTATGAGAGATTCGAACAGGATGATTTTTGTTTGTATTTGTCATTGATGTTCTTTGATCCCTGTCGGAATAGTAGAGTGAAGTCAAAACGGCTCAACTATCAGCTATGTCTTACAATGATAAGATAGCTGCCTCAGAAATACACATGTCCATCTGCTAAATTCTTAATAGTCAAACCTATGTTGGGTATGAGGTATAAGTGTACAATATTGTTAATCGTACTTGTACCCTTTGTTCAAAAATGTTCAAAATACCTTGACTGAGAATAAGGTCATCAAGTGCAAGATCCATCAGTGACGCAATCCCACGACCCACCAGCCACATACTTGCTTTGAGCAGGGAAATCGGTGATTTAGGGGAAACTCCTTTGGTTTTGGAAGCACCCATGATGCTCTCCTCAAGGTAGTCAGCGCAATGGACGATTCTCCATTCTGGCGATGGCCGCCGGCCCTTGAATTGTTGTTCATCTCACACCACTCTGTAGGTATCTAGCTGGATGGCTAATGGATGGTTGCTGGATCTGTCATTGATTCTTACAAATGGCTATCGCCAAATCAACTTATTTATTCAGTCATGCATTCACAGGGAACTGCTATGCATTGTTGAGCCCTTGAAGTTCGGACGCAACACGTCATGGTTGAGACTTCCTGAGTTCGCTTCTGTAACATGAAAGTGTCAGGAGTTGTCTGATCCTCACAACGCATCAGGAAAACAACGAGCCAAACATATTGCATGACAGTACGAGGAATTGAACATGTCAGTATCCTATCCACACAGCTGGGTCAATCTGGAAACCACAATGAATTATCATGCCCTCTCCGTTCCAAGGCAGCATTATTCATTATCCATTTGAATGACCAATCAACAGTGTATGTTTCACCTTTGCCCACATCTTCTCATTCTTCAGCAAAAGTCTATGCAATTGCAAAAGAAAGAACTGGACAACTGAATTCAACAGGGTTTAGTTGCCACCTTTTCTGGAATGGTTTGACTGGTTCATCTATGTGTATCTTCAAGTCGTGCCATCTGCCATCATGCTCTAAAAAGCATGTCATACTCACATGCAACATATGCAATTCTCTGTCATCATACCGTACCCCCACTGAGGTCTTGTGTGCTGCTCAAGTGGGGCCTTGAAGTCCTAGATTTGTCTATTGCCTGCCCTGCTTCACATGCTTCATGGTCGGTCTCGAAGCTTGGAAGATCTTGGAACCTAGTGATCGGGACCACATTAGTTGCTCTGATCCATTGACAACGTCGGAGAAAGGATGGTGAAAGTGAATCGAACCAAGCCTATCATGGAAATCTACAGATGAAAACAAACATGAACAAACGCATCTTGCATGTGCGAGTGCTGGAGGCGTTTGCCCCCGCAAAAATGGGCTCAAGATTTGGAAAAACATTGGAAACACATGTCACACATAGTCGCAGGCAGCACCACCTTCACTTTCGCTTCTTGCGCGCTCTATGCCCACAAGAGGAACACAGCGCATCATTCTCGATAGTTCATGAAAGCTTGTCATGATAAGACTTATGCTTATGATCTGGCAAAATTTAAAACACGGTTGCGGTATGTTGTGGTGACAAGCATCCCCAAAGATCGTCAGGGCAAGGGAAAAAATGGAATAGACTTGCCAGTGCACCAGTTCAAAGAGTTGGTTTCACAGCAGAAACTCCACATCTTCGGAATCGCTGGAAATGACCTGTATTCTGGCATTTTACGCTGCTTTTTTCGAACTTGTTTGCGGAAATGCTGTTCTGCTGCCAAGGAAACTGATTTCCAGCAACCTAGTCTGCAAAAGCCTTTTCCAATTGTTGGGTCCTGTAATGCACCACCTCCAAACATAAAAGGTCAATAAACCTCTGCATTTTTTCCAGCTGCAGTGTCAAACATAGCGAGATGAGACACAAGCCAATTCTTTGATGCATGCGTTACACCCATGAGAAATACCAAATTCTCATCTCTCTATTCTAGTCTCAGCATTTCTCAGCAAGTCTCATCTATCATTCATTTTTCGTCTCTCTCTCTCTCTCTATCGCCATCTTTGAAGAATGAATTCCCTGTTGACTAAGAGTGATTGACAACAGCAAACAATTGGTTGACAGTAGGGGCAGAATCAACGCACCGGCTGATGGCCATACTGATATGTCCAATCGAGGTTTGCTGTTGGGTTTATCATGTTGTGACCTATCACTAAGGCGGCGGCGTGGGGGTATGATTGCAGAAAGAGATGTGATGATTGCGACAAGTACGAATACAAAGGAGTGCATAAATACTTACCAGTACAATGCTAATCAGGCCAGAAACAACCATGCAAAGATCCAATTTGGATCCAGTGATGGGCATGGGTGCACATAAAAACTGACCATATTTGACACCCCTTAGGAATGCAAGCGACCAAATAGGACCCAGGCAATGGAATCGGAACAACATAGCCCTCCATGGGCCCAATAGGAGCCAACATAGCTTCCAATTGCCTGAGAAAGGCCCAATGACCCACTAGGAGCCTAACCGAGCCCCGGTTAGGCACAGAAAATTGGGTGTGCCTAACCCTCATGGCCCAGGCATGTGCCGCAGTTTTCGGTGTCCCAGAAAAACCGCGGGCTTCAGGGCGCACCAAACTTTTTTGTGCCTGGCCTTGGATATGCCGTGCAAGCTATGTTGCAAGCTATTTGGGTCCTGTTGGGTATGTTGGCCCAGCACCAGGCTCTGAATGGCGAGGCCTAGCATGGCCGCCCAATAATCCAAGACGAGCCTAAAACCACCCCCCATCAGGCCCCATGGCATATGTTAGGCATAAAAAGCTGGGCGTACCTCCTGTGTTTGCCGGAAGAGACTACCCGCGATCAGCATAAATCAGCCAGAATCGCCTCTGAAGCAACTGTTTTTCGGACATCGGGGTGAGTGAGTTTGCACGCAAAGCATTTTGATGGGGCAAGTAGATTAAGTACAATCGTGCAGGCACAGAAGCTTTGATGCCAACACATCCAGGTACAAACGTTTTGGGAGAGCAATTTAATGTGAACGACGGCAGGCACATTCCGGCAAAAAAACCTGGAGGCACATACTGCATTCTTAGTGGAGGCGCATCTAGGTACAAACGTCTAGGTGCTTCATTCTCTTAAAGCACCACATGCAATTGCAAAAGTTTAGCGACAGCCGCAAGGCAGGCACATCTAGGTACAATCGCGCGGGCACGACAGTTTCATTGGGGTATATATCTCTCACAACAGTTTTTCACGTGCACGTACATCATTGCACATCCAGGTAGAAACGTTTTCTCCCAGCGCCATGGCAAAAAGGTTTCTGAGTTTATGCACAGCAATTGTAAATTGCCCCATGCAGATAACAATAACAATCTAGTAACAGCGTTTGGGCACGCCAATTTTCTTAATTTTTCGGAGGAATCCCAAGGGCAAGCGCGCCCATTTGCAAAGGTTTCGGCGCAGCAATTTTCACGTGCCTCACGGCTGGCACATCTGGGCACAAACCTTTCGGCGCAGCAATTCTAATATGTCCACAGGCAGGGTCTGGGCACAGAAATTTCAATGTGCCTAGAGGCAGGCACAGCTACAAACGGTGCAGAGCGCCGAATGTGTCTAAAAGCAGGGCCTAGGGATTCCAAATGCCTTGGGGCAACATCCAATGCACCCTTTAAGAACAGGCACATCCAGGTACAAACATGTAGGCACAGCAATCTTAATTTGCCGAATGGCAGGCAAGCGTTTAGGCACAGTCTTCTTAATGTGCAGAATGGCAGGGCATCCAGGTGCAAGCGTTTAGGCACACCAAATTGTGCCGTGGCTAAGGGCAAGCACATCCAGGTGCAAACGTGCTGGCCTAAGGGTAGGCACATCCAAAGGCATACGCTTAGTCCTGCCAACTTGTAAGGGGCCTCAGGGCATATACAGGTGCAAACGTTTAGGCACAGCAATCTTAATTTGCCGAATGGCAGGCAAGCGTTTAGGTACAGTCTTCTTAATGTGCAGAATGGCAGGGCATCCAGGTGCAAGCGTTTAGGCACACCAAATTGTGCCGTGGCCAAGGGCAAGCACTCCAGTAGAAACGTTTAGACGCAGCAGTTGTAATGTTCCTACCGGAAGGCGCATCTAGGCACACAGGTTGCTGCGAGACAAATGGGGCGCGAGACCGAATGCAAAAGGCACCGCGTCCCAACATTCGTCCTGAACCAGTTTTGGGCCTCCAAGTCAAGAGAAGTGATAAATCAGGTATATAGATGTATATAGTACGACAGGCACCAAGTATCAATCGAATAGGCACCAAGTATGAACCGAGACAGACCACAGATCTAGAGTTATAAACGTACAGAATATAACAAAGGGTCTTGAACAAGCGCGCCGCCCAACTCAGTAGTAGAAAGGGGCATGGCCATAAATGGGGGTACCTATTTACCATCCAATAAATAGTATCTGCCTATCAACAGGGAATCCACCATTTTTTGTGGTACACCATTCTTGGACAAACCCAAATAATGTGGACTTACCCGAAGTCTGGCAACCTTCATCCGTACAAAATATTTCAGGACCGCAACTCTTATCTTGCAGGAAACTTCCTCAAGATATCCAAAAACAAAATCTGCAAAAAAATCCAGGAGCCTGACCTATGGGACCTAACCACCATGAAGGACACCTTACATGGAAGCGGTCCCAAGACACAAACAAAATCTGAAAAACCAACTCTGAGATAGAGCATTTCTATGAAACAATGAGGTTTGAGTCTTGTGCTATGGATCTTGCTACATCTCGCTACTGCAAATGATCATGGAAATGCCATGGATGGTATTGATGGATATTGAGGCAAGTGATAACGGCTATGCTTGCTACAAACAAGATAAACCCACACAAATCATCACAGTGAATAATATAAACAACATAAAACAAAATAAGATCACACAGTATCAAGAGTCAGAACATCATTGATGATGCTTGTAGTAATGATAAGGATGATGTTGATGATGCCGCTGATTCTGATGCTAGTGATCTGTCGATGATCACGCTGATGACGACGAGGAAGATTCTGACGATGTCGGCGACAACTATCACAATGATGATACTGACAATCATCATGCTGCTACTCCTGCAAGTGATGCGGCCTATGACGACGATGATGATGATGATGATGATGATGATGATGACGACGACGACGACGACGACGACGACGACGACGGCGACGATGACTATGACCACAATGGAGGAGGAGTAGGTTGACTTTGCCCTTTAGCCCCTTGACGATAATCACAATTCTGACCGTGTGGACATTTTCGCTTCTTGAAGTCACGACATGCCAGCGTGGAAAAGGAGCTATCCATACGAATAGAATCCGTCTGTAGATCAAAAAAAAGGACGCACTTCGGAGTCAAATTGCTGACACCAATGGCGGTAAAACCAAGCAAGATTCTGCGCCAATGGAAGTCAAATAGCTAATGCTGCAATTCGCGCCCTAATGAACCTGATGCTTTGAAATGAATTCTATAATTGAAAGTAAACACTGCTTTTGACTACCTTTTTGATGCCTGCTTCATGAGGATTGTGGGCCAGCTGGCATGTCAATGGCAATGCTTGATACTTGTGAAGGCTCAAACTCATCAACCGAGAACCACAAGAGCCAAAACTTTCGTAGAGCCAAAGCTTGGCATCCCATCGAACCCGCCCCTTCTCCACCTCCAATCAACTCCAACCACCTCCTTCTCCACCTCCGCTTTTTATTTCGCGTCTTTTGAGCACAATCAGATCAATCTAAGTATCAATTTATCATCAATCTCTCTCTCTCTCTATATATTGTGTGAATCTGCTATTCTTACCCAGCAACTCGGACCAATGGGATGGAGAGAAGGGCCGCTGCAAAACTCGTGACACCATCCTCTGGTTCCAACATTCCTCAGCATAAGCTAAGAGCCTGTCAACTTAGCGTCATCAAACTCGTTCAAACTCGTATGAAAGGATTGAAAGGTCCATTTTTTGGAAAAGCCGCAGGAGCAACATGATGACTTCTGAGCATCGAATCACGACGATTAAAGCACTCATGACTTGCGCCTTTTTTCTCAATTGCGTGTGCGATGAGGTGAGGTATTTGTAGCGCTTTCACACAGACGCGTCGTCTAATGTTGATATCATGGAACAAAACCAAAATAGACATCTATTCCCAAAGGCGATCTGGTTGTGGTTACTTTTGGATATGCATGATCTATGATGAGCTTCTAGATGCTTCTAGTCTGATTGAAATCCTGCTTAGCTGAACTTATGGGGCACGTGTGAAAAACCTATGATAATCTGATAAACTACGACTATGACTATATGCCCTTCTGTGTCATGCACGACTTGAGCTCATATAAAACTTGCGTCTGGGCGGGGAAAGTGCAAACAACTCTGAGTCAGCCCCGCTCACTTCTTTTTTGCTTTCTTCTTAGTAGCCTCTTCCTCATCTTTGCTTGGCTCTTCCTTTTTCTTTTTTGTCTTTTTTGGAGGCTCTTCCGCCTCTTCCTCCTCTTGCTTTCTCTTCTTGGTCGTTTTCCCCTCTTTTTTCTTCTTCTTGGCATCCTCATCCTCTTCATCTTCCTTTGTGCCAGCTTGAATCTTCAGCTGATCCACAAAAATGTCGAAGCATTGCCTTCGAGTGGCATCGTCCATAGCCTCCCATGCTGGGCTGGAGCCTAGCAGCTTTGCAGCCTTCTCGTAGCTGGTTTTTGCCGTAACTTCACGAGACTTTTGCAAAAGTTCCACAAACTTTTTTCGATTTCTCTTGGCCACCTGTCACAACATGTCACAACAGCCTTGCCCAGCCTTACCCTGTGCTACTTATATCATCTGACATCCACTTATGCTACTTGAAGGCAGCAATGATTGCCAGCACTGAATGAAAACATGGCAGCCATGGCAATGAATTTGATCAGCATCTGCCGAGGGATTGGTTTTGTGCCCAACGGCATGGACGAAAGAGGGGACTCGCTGACCTGATGCAAAAACATAAAATCACTGGGATGAACTATCGATATGTCTCGCTCTCCATCGCCTTGTCTGTAACTCTCAATCTGTGTTTGGACATGTTTGGACAAATCTCGCCTTTTCGGCATCTTCTTCTGCTTCCCTAGCCTTGACCACAAGGCTTTCGAACATCGACTTGCGATGATCTGAAGGAATTTCTTTGAAAATGCTCTCGTCTTTCAGCTCACCGTGGAACCTATGACGAGGTCATGTCAAGCTCCCAAAGGCTTCAGAAATGTTCAGAATTTCTGTTATCAAGGACTCTAAGGACTCTGGATTTGATTGGGACGAGTCTTTTTCAAGTCTGACTGAGGCTACCCCAGCTTGGGCAAAATAATTTAGGCAAAATATCAAAAATTACACTCACACAGACAGGAGACCAATCCCACGTTGAGCTGGCAGTGATCACGAGGCCCTTTGATTTGGCAAGCTTCTTGAGCTTGTTCTTGTCCTGATATTGGAACATTGCCCAATTCAGGGTTAAAAACAACTTGCTCCGGTAATTTCATGCAGCAGTTGAGCTTGCAATCCCTACATTTCACTTTGCAAATCTGAATCCTCATTGAACGGCTGCCGCTCAATGCAATCCGACTCCATCAAATTCTGTCACGACTATCTGCTGGATTTAGATCAGGTGTGTGATATGAGCACATGTATAATCATCTATGCACATGCACATTACATCTATTTGACATGCATATCATGTTTGCAATTAGCACTAAAAGTGCATGCATATGTTTTGCAAACAGTGATGCGCATTTCTTTGTACCAGGACCAGGGGACTGTATGCTTTGTGTAATTTCCTTATCTTGAACGAACTCTCTTAAACATATACTTACTCTTACTTGTACTCTCTCTCAATAATATTCTTACTTCATTCCTTTGCAATTTATAATCTTTTACTGGGCTTGGCTGCCAAACAGTCCTGGTTGTACTTGTCCTGAATCTCCTCCTGGTAGTCATCGAACAAGTCATGTGGGGTCGAGCCAGGCTGCGAAATCAATGCTATGTAGCGAGAATCCTTCACCACCTGGGAATCAAGGCGTCGCAAAATGCTTCGCAAACTTGGCAAACTTCTCTCTCTATCTCTACAATTCTCTATAAACATGCATCTGAATAGAGTGTTTATAAGCTGAACAGAGTGTTTTTTTCTTGTACATTAAATTTCACCGGTGTATCTATGCGCATTTTGTTTCTTCACTCTTTCATACTCTTTCTATATGCTTTTCTTTCTCTTCTGTTTCTCTCTCTCTCTCTCTCTTGCCCTCTCTATGCTCCTGTGCATTCAGGGGCTGCTCTTGGGACAAATTTCTGTGGCTACATGTGGCTACAATCGGTTTGGCCCTAGCAGCTAGCCTATTAGGGCTACAAAAGGCAGTGCAAAGCCCACCAAATCCTGTACTTGTTCTGTGCTACAAAATGGTTTTCCATGCAACAATCTACAAGTAACTATCACTGAACAATGTTTTTGCTTGATCTGAGTCTCCATCTCGTACATCAAATCTTCCGCAAACCATTTTATAGCATATGCGTTCAACTTAATCCTTCATTAAAACGTGTATCATCATGCCTCATCATGATGATGGTTTAAAATTGTTTGCAGAGGTTTCATGCAGGGATACAAGCCTTGACCACACATGTGTTGGACAGGCTGTTCTTCCGGAGGCAAAGGCATGATGGGCACACCCTGCAAAAGAACAAAGTAAACTGTAAGCCATGGTCTTAGAGCAGGTTATTTTCTTTCAGCGATTTCTGAAAAGAATAAGTTGATTTTCAGCACGTTTTGCTCCAAGCAGCCGAGCCTGCGACCAACCATGATCAACGACCAGCATCCCCACACCAACTGCTTTGAACAATAAAACTCAGACATTTTAATAACTACATTCAGTACATTCACATTCCCTTCATATCCCTTCACATCCCCTTCGTCTAATTCCCGGCAAACCACATGGATCTAGTCTCCGTTGGTCAAGCCACAGATATTTGCCAACGCATCAATATGAAGAACGTGGCCCCAAACAACAGCAAAGTACAAAATCCATACCATGAAGCTTTGACTACAAAATGGATTCACCAGCAAAAACAAACAAGACTACCATGTTGAGCATTTTGTGTAGTCAAGCGTTTTTATGATTCCTTGGACTGCTGCCTGCATTTGGATGGATCTGGTTGATCATGATTGGTCGGATCGGCTCGAGCCTAGCTTGGTGCAAAATTTGATGAACATCTCGCCTGCTCCAAAATCATGTTCTACTTTGCTTTCTTTGGGGGGTAGGATGGGTAGGTTTGTATAATTACTTTGCTTGGGGAGCAGCAGCCATCGGACCCAAACCAGCATTTTGCAGGAATTTCAGGTACGCATATATTTTTGTAGAAGCATTGCGTGCCAACCTAAGGATTTTTCACTCGTTTCACCACGCCACATGGAGTAGGCATGTTTGACCATTCCTGGGATAGGCAAAGCTAAGGTAGCTTTAAATTGCCCTGCCTCGATCGCCACATTAGAACATGTTAGAACCATGTTGGACCGCGGGGATAGGCAATCTTAGGCGCATGTAGAATCGGCTTCTTACTTCCAATGATGCTGCCTCCAAACATTGTGCTACAAAATGGGTTTGGCTTCCGACATGTTTTTGGAATATAAATTCTGGCTGGTTTTCATCTGAAGCCTACCGGCATGCTACAAAATGGGGAGGGGGAACACCTCCCAATGCTCTATGCACAACTCTTGGAATGAGCTTAGCTACGAGTACAAATGTCATAGGACAAATTGTGTCTGACCCAAGTCCTCTGATTTTTGTAGTGGTAATGCCAGGGCCTATACATACATATATACATGTCTCTTTCCTCTCTCTTGGAATCTTGATATATATAAATAAATATATATATATATACATATAAATATACGTATGTATATGCCTTTTCTCTTCTCCCTCTCTTATTCTATCTATACATTATTCATGTATCTATTATAGTATCTATTCTTTTCCTTCTCCCTCTCTCTCTCTATTCTCTCTCTCTCTCTGTGGATTTTTTTCCCTCACTTTGTTTCTCTACATGTTTTTGTTCATCACTCTCTCTCTCTCTCTCTCTACCTTTCTCTTTTGAGTATCTTCGGCCCCGAATCTCGAGAGCACCGGGTCTGAGATTGCAGAAGCAATACTGTGAAATCTGAAGATATCCTCATGCCTCTCTGTTCTGTTCTCCTTGGTGATTGCATTCAAGTCAATCTATGTCGCTCATCATCGTTCATGATGTTTAGAGCTTGATCTGTCTGAATGATGCAACACTCTGTTCGCAGAAAGAAGGTTTTGACCGCCTTGACTGGAAATGCGGAACCTTCGAATACTGTGGAACATGTAGCAGCGACCCTGGCACTGACAAGAGGTATGACCTCGCCTTCTCAGCATAGTCTCCCCAAAAAGTGTTCGAGGTGATCTTTCCTTCGTCTCCATGCTGTCGCAACAAGTCTCTGAAGGCATCGCGATTCTTTCGTTCAGTGCGGTACTTGCTCTTTGTCTTCTCCTCAGGAAGCCGTCGGCAAGCCATTTTGACAAAGTGGAGCTATCATAAGCACGTTAAGCATCGTTCAGCATGTTCAACTTCAACATCTTCAACTCGCCCTATGGATATCAAACATCCCTTGGCAACACACAGGTGCAGAATGTCTGACAGTCAAAACCTCTCCGAAGCCCTCTCCTTTAGCTCGCTTTTTTCTGTTTCAAGGACCTTGGCGCAGTCAACGAGTTCAAATCCCAACCTCTTGGATGGTGCAATGCTTGCCTGCCTCAAATCTTCACATGGAGCGGAGAGTCACCAAAGAAATCAGGAAACCCTTGGACAATCCCAACTCGTACGTGCAAATTCAAATACAATATAACTATAATCATCTAAAACACAATAAAGGATATTCAGGAGATAGCTGAACTTCATAGAGTTGCAAGGCCAAATGGGAGGACCGAATAGTCATTTACACAACGGTACAATACCAATTCAGCAGAAGTGATGGAAGAAATGGCTGGGATTGACTACAGTGGTTCAGCAATGCCCGCAACTCGTCTAATCGCAGCCCCAACTCAGGACATATGCGAGCGCAAAGGAATAAGGAATAAGAAATAGTTACTCCTCGTTCGCCCAAACGATGGGAATTGAACAGGTCCTCCCCGTATCCATTACAACGCTAGCAGCCATGTTGGGCTTGCTGGCTTTCGATCTTCGATGGAACTTGGAGTTTTTGGAGTGGAGTCACATGGAGCGAATCTAAGTGCTATGTCTGCTATGTGATAACTTCATTTTCCTTATCTATTTTCAGCTTTTGACATCCTTCATTTCCATACCGTTCTTCCCAGGCACCCACTCTTCCCAGGAGGTCAATGCTTCCAGCTTTGAGAGCCATTTGAAGTGCTCGTTGTCCCTCAGGGCATCCTCAGGGCAAAATCAAACAGAAAAAGAAAGGATAAAAAGAGAGAGAAAGGCAACGCAAATAGAATAGAGATAATGAGGCATGTAAAAACGCTTTTCTTCTATCTCTTTATCTCTCTGTGTCCCTCGCATTCTATGGCATTCTTATATGCTATTCTTACCAATGTGGATAGGATACCAAAAACACAATCGACCTCTTTACTCAAGAAGTGAATCGCGGCTTGCTCAGGGAAACGTGCTTCTTTGCCAGCTTTTGTATATGTTGGAAGCTCGCCTGCACATCTCTCCACCGACTCACGACCGAGATTTTTTCGTGCTTGACGTAGGTCTCCTGCAATTTGAGCAAACTGCCGAAACTGTTTGAAACACATATGTATAATAATGGTACATATATATATATTAATAAATAAATATATTGATTGTGCATGGATAAGAATTTAATATGTGGAAACAATTCTAGGATCGGCCTTGGCCCTTCGGAGGAGACAATGACAACTCAAGAGGATGCAAATGGATGCAAGAGGAGTTTTGTGGAGTCATGTCAGCATCTTGATTGCATGTCGAAACATACATCATTGAATCTCATTGACTTCTATCTCGTGGCTGGGTGTCGCTTCTATTCGCTTCTGTCCTTCACCTTCTCCACGTATTCTTTCCGCTGCTTGCGCCGATCCTCTTTCGCTTTTTGCTCGTGCTCATCCATGAAGTCGTCGAACACTTCCACGCCTCAACACCAAACATGAAACTGTCATGAAGTGTCTCCAACTTGTTGCTTTTGTATTCGGTTGCCCCTCTTGCCTCTGCTTGTTTGGTTTATGGCAAAGGGAATTTCAAGACTATTTCTGCAGAATGGTTCGAAGAAAAATCAAAAGAGCAAAAGTTGGATCAGTTATGATAAGGAATGTCCAAGTCTCGCTCATCCTCTTCAAGAAGTTTGAACCACTCTTCATTGTAGAAGTGCTCTGCTGTATCTCTGTATCTGGTGGTCAGCTTCAAGTCCTTCCATTTCTGGAGGGCTTCGATAAAGTCGTCCTTTGCGCGCTTTCGCTTCTCCCTTTCCTCCTCCTTCTCGCGCTTCTTTGCTTGTGAGATGTATTCGGCAAAGGCCTGCTTTCTCTCACCAGCAGCCGTCAGGGCGCTGAATCTTCTGTCGTCCTTAGCATCTCAGAGTGCCAGAAATTTATGAACAGGATCATGCGAAGCATGCACACGCCCACATACACGCACATATATACAATCTATTACACACATCAATTTAAGTGTTACAGTATACAGATGTATACAGACTACTTGATAGATTCTACCATACTATATACACGATACACATGTCACATGTACGCCACATTGGTCAAGTTTCTTGGATGAGCTTCAGAGCCTCTTCCCACTTCATGCCGCTCTTGACGCTTTTGTCTTCCAGCAACTGGCCAGCGATCTTGAGAGAAGTGAAGTGCGAACATAGAAAATATTGGAAAGCCTATGAGCATCTATGAGCATCTATGAGCATCTATGAGCATCTATGAGCCTATGGTCAAACCGTGAACCTTGAAGAAAATCATGCAGAAAATATGAGCAAATCAGAAATTATTTTCTATATTTTCTGACATCATTGTCTCCAGCCTCGCGGAAGGCATTTCTCCTCTCTTCCGGGGTCTTCCATTCCTCGACTTTCTTTTCCTCGCTTTTCTTCTTGTCCTTCTCCTTGGTCTTCTTCGGTTTTCTTCGGTTTTCTTCTCTGTGGGGTATCCAACATGAAACCAGTTGCATCACGCTGCCAGTCTTGGAATTTTACAGATGTAAAAAAAAATGACCACTGATTTGCCAAGTGTCATCATCGCTCTCGTCCTCTTTAGCTAACCCTCTCAAGCGTTTCAGCTCGATTGGCATATCCCAAACCTTGAGCTGCAAGGGCGGCATGAGAGAAAGCACGCTTGCAAAATGTGCAATTTGCAAACATAAATCTTCTTTGCAACTGTCCGTTTGAATTTTCTTTCTGATACACGCGTTACATCACCATCTCTGCTTTCCAAAAACTGTTGCCAGAATCACCGAATCATCACCACCATCACCAGCATCACGATCACCACCATCACCAAGACATCCAAGGTTCTAGCGGTGAAACTTAGGAATATGTCATCATCATCATCATCATCATCATCATCATCACTATCATCAGCACTGTCAGCGTCATAATCATGGTCATCCCCTCTTGTGTCTCTGTCTCTTGTGTCATTTTAAATTTGCTTCGACAAGGCAACGCTTTGCTTGGTGATGGGGTTGTAGTAGTAGTCGCGGCCATCTGCAGTCTTGTACCTTGCTTAAAGAGGGTCAACGTGGAGAGAAGTGACAAGTCGGTGCAATCATACTTGCACTTTATAGTTGCTCACATTTTCATGGTACATATACATGTATAACTACATATATAGATATTTGCACACAGGTCGGTCAGGCTGCAACTTTTTGCCGCACAACCGAGGTAAATCAGGATGTGGTGCCACCGGTGAGACAACAAACCCACCAAAACACCACAGCGCACCCGCAGGTGGCAACGAGGAAGCAACAGCTTGTCACTTCCATGGCACCACTTTCCCAGGGTGGGCTGGGAGGGTGCACTTGAGGCTAAACAGCCACGTATGTGTGCAAACCATCGTCTCACTAAAGAACCGAGACTTAGTTTATTGCACACAGGTCGGTCAGGCTGCAACTTTTTGCCGCACAACCGAGGTAAATCAGGATGTGGTGCCACCGGTGAGACAACAAACCCACCAAAACACCACAGCGCACCCGCAGGTGGCAACGAGGAAGCAACAGCTTGTCACTTCCATGGCACCACTTTCCCAATCTACCATGAGGAACCTCATCTCACCCAACCTCATGGCCTCTTGCGAAGCGAAAAGCCAACTCACAAAAAGGCTTTCGGAAGGTCAAGAGGAGGGCTTGGGATGGGCGAGAAAGACGCATGGTGATTAAAGTTGCCCTGGCGTCATCCAAGTAGATGCGAGCAGTGGAAATGTCCTTCCAACGCCCTCTCACCACGACAAAGTCCAAAGAATTCACCAAGGTGTAAAAGTAAGTGGCACCTCCACGCCGGATGCTGTATGGGACAAAACCGACTGGTCCCAATTCGAAAAAATCACAAAAGGCACCGAAACAGGTGCGAAAGTGAGTCATTGAAAAAGGCCACACACGCCCTGCAGGCGGAAGTTGTTGCAAAAAGTAGTTGATGTAGTGGGCCAGAATCTTATCAGTGTGGGCCAGGCTTTGCTGGGCCAAAGGGCTCGTCTTGGAAGTGGCGATGCGGATGACTACCGTGCCCTCGGGCAGATCTACCATGAAGTCGGTAACTTCGAGGTTGAGAAATTCGCTGAGCCGCAGAAAAAAGATGAAACCGGTCAAGAGGAGCAGGCCAAGGCGTGGCCATTTTTGTTGGATGCACAGGCCTATCATTGCCTGTACAATTGACCAGGTGAGCGGAGGAGCCCGGGCTGGAACATGCGACCTAGCCCAGTTATTGTACCACTGCTGAGCAGTGCATAGCTCACGTTTGACTCTTGGGTAAAACCTCTTGAGGCCGGATAAGAGCCATCCAGCTCTGGTGAGACTTTTCCCCCTCCTGGAAGAGGTGGTTGATGTACGAGGCAACCAAAATGTCCAAACGTTCATATGACGAAGGGAGTGAAACATCATGCAGGCGCAAATGTTCAAAGAAGTAGTTCACCTCTTTGGTGTAGATCCTCAAGGTTCTCTCAGATATCCCAGCGTTTTTCAGGTGACGCTTTGACGTCATCGACTTCCATGGACCCCGCCGGCTTGGCAGGTCAGCAAAGTTCCATTTGGAGATTGTCCACAGATGTAACGGCTGGGAATGAGAAAAGAGGATCAAGGCATTGGTGCGTCGGAGCAGTCGGTTCAGTCGAGTGCTACTGCTACGCCCTTTTGTCAAGGCATGGAACATCACCTGAGAGTCTGTGATGTTGAAGAAACGCACGCCAATGCCCCCTTTGTTGCGAGTCCTGCGCCTGAACTCAACCAAAAAGGCGGAAACTTCGAGGATGTTGATGTGCTGCTCATGCTTCCAGGGGTAGCTGAGCTTGGTGTGCCACTCCCAGCGAAAGGCCGGGTAAGGGGCCATCACATTTTGCGACCCATCTTCCAAAGATTGCTCCAGCTTGATGTCACAGCCCCTCAGGGCGACTTGACGTAGGAGCCAACGTAGGTGGTACTTGACCCCATCTTCCATGCTGATGAGTACTTCTGAGATTTTTCGAAGAGCTGACTCTGCCGCAGCAGGGTTCTGGAAACCTTTTGTCGAGTTTTTCAGAGCAGCGACCATGGCTGCGTCTTCATCAAACATCTCGTTGATGGGCACAGGAGTGTCTTTCAGGATCTGTGCCTTGAGTCCCTTTGCGTAGGCCTCACAAAAGCCATGTGGATATTCGGCTTCTTGAGCCGTGTCAAATTCCAGCCCCTCTGGTCCCTCATGGACCTCATAGCTGAGCAGATTCGGATACCCTGGGCAGTCGGGCTTGTGCAAAAGCTCATGCACAGCCTCCATGTTGTGAACTAGACATGTCCACTTTGTCCTCTGCCCCCCGAAGCAGCACATTGAGAAGCAAGTCACGTAGATTCCTGGAGTGTCCATCAACTCAAGGGCCTCAGGGGTGTACCACAGGTGTGAGTTCCAGGGATGTTCAATGGAGGCATACCTGTTTCTGGCATGCCCCTCCTTCACGCCCTGCAGGGCCCTCTTGCCCATTGCATTTCCCCGGCGCACCAGGATCTGGTTTTCTTTGCTCAAATAGGGCAGACCCCATGGCTTTTCCTTGCTCCTCAAAGCAGGTGGTCCTCTTATCCAACGCCCTGACGAGAGCCAAATTGGCTTTCCACGGGCTGCCGAGAACGTTTTGCACTCGGGTCCCCAGTGGTCATCAATCAATGTTCCTTCATCACACTGATCATCGAGCCTCTCCTTTCCTTCAGGGGTGAAGAAGTCCCACTCATCACCTTCCACCAGTTGATCCAAAGGTCTCTGGACTGCGATCCCTTCCCTTGCTATGGCCCTTGTCAGTGGGTAGTTGGGGCCAGAGAATCTTTCACCAAAGCACGGTCGCAACCGGTCTTGAAGGGCGCAATCCTTCCGGTGATCAGCTGCACATTGGATGCAACACATCACAGCTCCGCAGAGCGAAGGACATGTGAAACCATGAGGCACGTCCAGAGCATCCATGGTCTGTTGACATAGTCCACACTTGCCCTGGAACTGCTGTGGTTCTGGGTCTGGAGGCGGTCCCTTCAAAAATTCCTTCGCTGTGGCACTCCCGCCTCCCGTAGTCGAGGCGTCGGTACATGAGATCTCGGTTGATACTATCGCCCTCAGGTTGACCTGGCTCAGCACCGACTGCACGGTGACCACAAAGATTTCATCCAACACCACCGCAGTGGGTTTGACCTGAGCTGTCTTCGCACTTTCAATAGCAGTGAAGATGGCAGCCATGCCAGAGAAAAGGCTCCTCTTGAACGTGGCCATGAACGTTGTCTTACCTGTCCAGTGCCGTAGGTGGAATTCTGTCCAGGTTTGCTTTCCCATGAGAGCCATTGAGATCTGCAGGTAACTCATCAGCTTGTCATGGCCCAGTTTGAGTATTCCACGGAGCCCGTCAAACTCGCCTCCCTGCATACCCCCTGAGTAGGCATGGATGAGTTGCTTTGCTTCATTGCGAGGCAATCCAGCTTCATCACAGGCAGCAATGAAATTCTTGTGATGCTCCGTCATGTTCACCCCTTCTTCTTGGAGGTTGGCATCAAGTGTCTTGATGATCTCTATTTCATCAAAGTTGTCGAGGTACACCACGGCCACACTC
>VSDK01000024.1:56609-70496 GCA_009767595.1 Symbiodinium kawagutii
GCAGAGATGCAAAACTGTTCTCAAACCGTTACCATACCTTACCATAATCAGAGCAAAGCGAAAATGCAGAAAGATCCTTTCTGCATGGACTTTATGAGTTTTCAGCATTGTATGTACCACTGTCAAAACCACCTAAGGTGCTGCGCCTGCCAAACAAACTGCACGTAGACTGTTCCAAAACATGGAAGACTTCTAAAGGGGCAGCTGCAAAACGCATCTCGGAACGCTCTGCTTCTGAGCACACTTTGGTGACGCTCGCTAGTGGTCCCCAAACAAGCGGTTCCAGACGGTTGCGAATCTTTGCGGTTCCAAACACAATGTCGGGCGAGCCTATGTCCACACTCAACCCCCCAAAGTGAAACGGACACCCTCTGCCATGAATTCGGAAAACATGCCTCATCACATTGGTCATTATCATTATCACTTCGTCCTTGGTTTTGAACCTTCGGAGAGAAATGCCTCCAAAGAGGCTATCCGCTCACTATAAGGAAATGTAACGCTGTATAGAGGGCTCCAAAAACGGTACAGTTCCACTGGTAAGGCCGGTAAGTAAGGAATTTCTTTGTAGAGAGTAAACGCTTCATGCACTTAGAGAGAGGGGGGGAAAAAGAGAGAGAGAGAGAGAGAGAGCGAGCGAGAGAGAGAGAGAGAGAAGGAGAAGGAGAAAAAAAGAGAGAGACGGGCAACCAAATTTCAACTCTGTGGCCATGTCGCCCATTAGAAACGTTGAGAGACTCAGAATGCGGATGCTTCTGGCAGTTTGTGGTGCACAGTGCGCTGTGCCGCATAGATTTCATGCATGACATGAACATTTCTGCACATGGCGTAGATGTATATGACACACCCGAATAATTTTGACTCTCGAATTCGTTCCTTTTTTGCCCAAATCATTTTCCGACAGGCATCCTGCATGGAATGAATTTGGTGTCAGGTTTTGATCCAAACACTTTACTGGAATAGACACATCAGGAGAAAAACGTGAAATCATGCCGAAACTTTTCAAATGCTGCAAACGTGGACCTCCGCAACTGTGAGAAGACCGTAAACACGTCTCTCTTCAAACTTTTGACCGCGCAGTCCTCGAAGGACTTACATCGCCATTTCCAACCCATGCGTTCTTTTTACCTTGAAACTATGTTTGGTACCTTCAGGCCGCAAGCATTCTCCCCTTTACCATATTTTTTCGCCCCTAGGCAAAAACAACACTCAAAAGTCGCCATGCTCATACCAAATTCTGATGGCTCATGAACAAACATGATCATTCCATGATCATTTCATTCCTTCCTCGCCTGTATCGAAACTTCTGAAATGGGATGAAATGGGTAACGCAGCACGATCGCAACCGAGAAACTTAGGACCACCAGACTTCAGATCCCAAGTGTATGACCCGGGCCCAGGAGTATCGCCAGCGTTCTTTTCGAACAGCCGTGGGCCACCACCGAAGCCATTGCTTCGAGTAGCTTTGGAGGGCTCCTATGCACGATTTGTTCACGCATGTCTTTTCGTTCAATTCGGCTCTCGAGTCAAAGAGAGCGATTTGCACCAGCGCACCGAACTCATACTATTGACATCTATTGACACATCAAAGCAAACAGGAAATAACAGGAAGCTGCCATCGCCTGGCTACAAGTGTGTCATCGGGTCCTTGTCAGCCATGTATGCTGCTGGACCAGGACTTTCTACTTGGTTTACAATCATCCACCTGAGCTGCGGAACAAACTGTCATGAAATTCTGATTCCGAAATAGGATCAGCACGCAAACAGCAAACACACGCACACACACACCCACATGTTCATGATGAACATGTTTCCCGTGTGCATCATTGCAAATCCATACTTATATACGGCGCCAGACTGACTGTCTTCAAAACGGGGCAAACATAGCTTAAATAACCTGGATTCCTGCCCTAGAAAATGCAATCTCTCAGCAAAATGTTCCAACGTCCAGGACCCGAAGGATCCCGAAGGACTTTGTGCAGTTCAATAATGTTCAATATGTCTTTCCTCCTTCCCTCAATGTCACACCCCATCTCGCTCCCCAGCCTTGTAGATCCTGTGAGCGAGGGAAATTGTTTGCCCATTCTACAAGCATAGCCTTTCAATGCCATTACTTCTCTTTACTTACCTCTCTTATGCATTCTTATGCATTCTTATGCATTCTCAATCATCCTTATCCTCTCTTGTTGATTGTTTGAAAAGGTTTGAAAAATCTTGAACCTCCATCATAGTTCACTCATGACACTTGGTGATGTCATCATAGCTCCCTGCCAGCATCGTCCTTTGTAGAACGAAGTTCCATAGTCCAATGTCTCAGTGACCTACGTAAAATGCAACAGTTCCTTTCCGGTGTAGCGAATAGTGCACTCCCAAAACGATGCAAAGAGAAATGAAGAAAAACTAGATGAAATGAGAAGAATGCTTTTATTTTTCATTATTTTTCCTTTCTTCCCACAATGAAGTGACACAATCAGGAACTGCGAATTTCCCAACAAATTCAGTCGTCAAGATGCCTTCACCGGATTGTAGGCGCCAGGGCCAGGCGTCACCTGAGCATCTTCTCAGCGGCCTTCACTTGAAATGTCAACTGCTTCCAGCTCTCAGCTTTTCCTCATCGTTTCTTCGAGCAAAACAACCAAACGGACCCAACCAATTGTGCAAAACTATGGTGATTGAGTTTGTGAAAATTATAACATACAACATTTATCGGTATTTGTTGTGGGGTCATTCACCCTGCACAACGGCTCGGCTGAGTGTGGTTGAGGAATGTTGAGAGGCTTGTGGCTGTTCGAGAAGCTTTCCATGACCATGAGCGATAGCACAGCTACAAACCATATGTGCTACATACTGCCATACCGCATGCAAAGAAAATCAAAGAAACGATACACCATTAGAAATACGCAAATAACCAATAATATAACAATTTTCCATGAATTTAAAAGCTAACTCAAATAAATTCAAATGAAACAAATCTACTCTGCATAATGCGACATGCTTTGACATGATGTCGTGTCGAAATATAAAATGATATAAAGTAATAGATGAATCACAGCAATCTTGAACCCATATTGAATCAATATTGTTTACTAACAAAATATTTCAGGACATTTTTCGAACAGGAAAAGTTGGGTGCTGCGTGCTGTGCATGCAGATCCGGGAATGGTTTGATCAATACTGGAGGTGTCAAATGCAGAAGTCCCTGTCTTGAGAAACCATCCTGAGAAAGTTGCAGAGTTGTGTTCAGGCTCCAAGGGAAAGTCTGTGAGGAGACAGGAGTGCACACAAGCTGTTGGGCTTCAGAGCTTTGATATGCCACTTGTGCCTATGGTTCAAACACTGAAATATTTGGAAAATCGGAATTGGAACAAATAGCTTTGGACTTTTTGAACTACCACCGTGCAGCATAAGCGGAACACCAGAACCTTGGAAACTGCCACCAAAAGGGACATGCATCTGCCCCAATCTACTTGGAGCCGGGGGGTGTAGACGAAAGCTAAGCAGGATTGATGAAGGACAACGGTCATGACGGTGTCGATGGAAAATGCTGCATTTGTTGATGATTTTTTGGGATAGTGGGGGATAATGAGATGCTGAGGTTGGGTAAATGATGAGAGTGGTGGATGCCAAGTACAGGTAGGATAATGATGATAAGGACAATACATTCAAATAATGGATGATGGCAGGTGGGTGATGAAGGTGAAGACCGACAGCGTTTGAGAATTGTAAGGATAATTGATGTTGATCATGTGGATGTAATGATTCTGGTGATGATGATGGTGACGATTCTGGTGGTGATGATGATGATAATTATGATGATGATGATGATGATGATGATGATGATGATGATGATGATGATGATTGTGATGACGATTATGATGACAAGAATGATCTTGTTCCACTACGAGGCTTGACCCACCGCTAACTTTCGTGATTTGAACCCCAGGGACGGACACTGCCCGTTATTATCTTCAACTCTGTCCATAGCCCTGCCATCTGCGCATATGGTCCCCACTAAACCCATTTCATTTTCCCTTATTTGGTACCTATAGAAGGCCGGCCACCACCCCAAGATCTCCTGATCTCACTATATATGTTCGCAAACCAACCATTGCAGCCTTGCTCGCGGCTCCCCCCGCAACATACTGTGCACTATGGTGTAATGTGTGTCTGCTAGACTCAGAAATCCAAGATAAGAAATCAAACATGAGAAATCTATCATTTACTTTGAGTACTTCATAATCAAAGATCTAAGTGTTTCTTTCTACCTCCTAGCTACAGTAAAGGATTCTGTACTCAAAAGTTGTAATCCGTCCTGCTGGAGAGGTCATCTGTTGGACTTTTTTCGCTGTCTAATAGAGGTACTGGCACTATGGCGGTTGATGTATGATGTGAAAGCAAATTTAATCAAAGCAGAGAATGCAAAAATGCCATATTTCAATACTGTTTGAATCTGTTTGATACTACCAGTATTTGAGGCTCCTATCATATCTAAACTTCATGTTACATATATATATATATTTATATATATATATATATATATCTAGATTCACAATATATATATTTATATACACACCCAAGAATAGATTTGGCCTTTAAGATTTCCACCAGTGGTTGCATGATGCAAATATAATTACAGAAAAAATGTATGCAAATCATGTTTCAACCAAGTCGCATCTGACACACCAGGAAGTTTCCTGAGTCAATCACGTCACAACACAAATTGAAAGCCTGTACTCATGCCACAAGAGTACAAGAAATGCACCTGATGCAGAGGGCACAATGTACGAGGTAATTACTGGAAGGATATCCGGTGCAGCATCGGAGAGAAAACTTCCAAAAGCATCCAAAAGCCTTGTAGACAAATCTTACAATGTAAGCCTTGCATGTAAGCTAATTTCCAAACTAGTAACTAGTTTGCCAATGTTTGTCCTACCGAGTGTCTCCTTTGAGGCCAAGCGTCACTCCAGTCTTCTCTCCGATGCTGCGGCGCTCTGAAATCACGTTCGGATCGATTGGACTGTATTGGCAGGGTCCTGGTGTATCATCTTTGTTCCTAGCAGCGAGAATACAGAATCAAAATGAACCAAGGATCTTTCAGGTCTTTGACTATCTTTCCACTTTCCACCTCTCAAATTCACAATGAACCTCGATGACAATTACAAGATTGGATTCAAATGAATGGGGACTTTGATGTAGCTTGGGGAAGTCAAATAACTTCGCACCTTCCAAAGCGCTGTGCCTTTCCAAACCTGCTGGGCAATGAGAAACTGACAAACAGAAAAGCAAAGTTTCTGTAAACAACAATTGAATGCAAAGTTTGTTGAAATCTCATTCATTTTTGGACTAGATCCAGGTGATGTCCACTTGTGACAATCCTCTCTCCTACTAGTCCTACTTGGATTACCTGGAAAGAATGAAGGGCTGTGCAGCGTTGTGCACAAAATAAAGGAGTACTTGGAAGGAGATCAGCCAAACCAACGAGACAGATCCTATTCTTGAGCCACATTTCTTGCTTATTCTGCGGAAACTCGATGTAGGTAAGTCAGCCCTTCTCTAGCTGCTGAGACAGAACCTAAGGGATCCAAAAAACTACTTGAGAAGTTTGAATGAGACGAATTTGAAAAAAAAGGTCTACGAAATGGAGCTTGTCGGTACAGTGAGCCACGATGCGACACGGTTTCCTCAAAGGCTTGTCCCTCACAATTGGATGATTTACTCTCGAAACATGAGCGCACAGTACGACATGGTACATCTTGCACCACAAATTCTGCAAATTGGTTCAAACATGTAAAGATGCACCGCTTTTCACGGGTGATGCCTTTTGCGGTGGACATGCAAGAAAACATTCACACTCACATGTTTCCTTACAGAATCTCTTTAAAAGCACAGACTTTCACAAGCAAATTTCCGGGACTCGAACAAGGATTGGTGAGGAAAAATGAACGCAAGCTGTTTGTACCGAGATTTCTCTTCAGTGAGGAGATAGAAATAGCGACTGTGCCCACAAGAGTAGATCTTACCCTAGTTGGGTATATTTGCACCACTCGTGCTTGGATTTCTTTCGCGGTTATCGCCCTTCGCCTTCGCTTGAGGGTGCTGAATATGCTGCTCTCTCCCAGGCTTGACTTCACTTTGGTTACGAATGGCTGTGCATAAATTGTGGGGCCAGGTGGATGGGCAGTGGATTGATGTGTCTTTTCGATTCTTTTAGTATTTGAAATGGCACCTACGCAAAGCCAAGTTTCAAGCAAAGCACATGATGCAACACTGATCTGTGGCAAGTCCAACACTCATCAACACGCATCTAGTGTGCATGCAAAAAGGAAAGGAGCGGAACAAAGTATTGAGATAAATATTTCATCATTACTGTGTAAGTGTAAGTGGCACAACTGAAAGCCTTGTGAATGCATGAACTTAGACGAGGTGTGCAGGTACAAAACGATATATTTATATATATATATATACACACAACTGACACTTGAAAACGAGCTAACTTGTCACTTGTTTCTCTCCGTGTGGAACTTCCAGAAAAGCCCAGCACATCATCACATCCCTAGCAGCCAAATGAATCGTCAAGTTTAAACTCTCCAATCTCTAGCAATACTTGATAATGCATACTCCCCACCAATGGTCGGACATAGTGACATGGTGGTTTCAAAGAACAGGAGTCCTTAAAACAGAATGGTCAGTCGCCAGGGTTTCAAATGCGGCCTTTGAACTTGCTTGAAGCAGCTTCCCTCTCCCTCTCCATTTTCGCATTTGACTGTAATCAACAGAAAATACCCTGCCCTATCCTCCTGGAAACGACTGCGAACGAAGCAAACAGTGGGCTATTTATGGCTGTGGTAGCAGGAAACCATCAACAATCCAACCAGGGGCCAGGGACATCCAGGGACAACAAGATTCTTTAAATCAAACAGTGAAGGGATTTGACAAAAAGTCTTCGCAACTCTGTGGGGAGCTGGCCTTACGAGTATCTCTTTAATGGATTTTAATGGCACGTAGTTCGAAGTGATTTCACCGCCCAAATGCTTCGAAATTCGAACAGCTGCAGTCGCCTGATTCGCTTTTGCTGTTTCTGCGTAGGACTTCCAGGCAAAAGAGTAGAATAATCAGCAGGTCCAGGCGAGTTTTCCATCCTTAGCGACAGGCGGCCTTCTTTCCACTGCAGGCGATATGCGAACTTCTGCCAAGCCTATCTTGGACTGTGAGATGCTGTGATGGCGAGCTGGCTCATCTTGGCTCTTGATTCAGCCAAAACAACGGCGAGAATCAGTGAGAAAAATCGAAAAGATTCAACGAAAGTTTCACACAATGTGACCCGAGTGACTTGTGAATCTGCAGTAGCAGGCTCGCTCGTATTGCAAATGTTTCCATTAGGATACTCCCTTCTAAGCATCTTTCACCATGTCAGATATGTCTGCTCTGCCGAAGCTGGGTGAGTGCACCATCAGAGGGATGAGGCCCAGGATTGGGATGGATTGGGACATATTGGGACGTAGGACTGGCAACTAAGGTCGGCTCTGATTGCTCGTCCGATTGCCTATCTTCAAGCTGACGGCTCTCCTTGGTAGTCTCAACGTGTCCTAAAGGAGATGCATTGGGTGCTTTACAACGCCGGTGAAACATGTCAGGTCGGACTCAACTTTGATGATGTTTGATGTTGTCACGAGATGGTTCTGTCACCACTCCTGACCAGCTGAGAATGTACAGAAGTTGAACACACAGCGTCCGATAGCGTCCGACGATGCTGCGCCAAGGCTCGTGCTTTGAGACAGGAAATGTGGAATCTCATACTGCCCAGGCCCCGGCAAATCCCGAGCTCGAGGCATTGCACCTCGCAGCACAAAGCAACGATAAGTGAAGTGATAAGCTCAAGGCAAGGCATGTGCACAGAAGCACAACACATGCAATGCATGCAATGCCTTACCCAAAAACTGAGACCCAAATAGTTCCGGCGCGTGAAAGTATCTTGGGGAGGCTGAGGGTTGGAGAGCACCAAGAGCACCAAAGGGGTGGAAGTTTCTAAAAGTAAAAACATGAAGAAAAAGAAAGCATAGAAAAGGACTTTAGTTTTGACTTTCAAGAGTTTGGTTTCGAAAAAGAAAGGACACGGTCAAAAAAGGTGTGGCCCTGTGGCAGCTTGCTGTTTACGGACAATGTCTTTGAAGTTGATGCAAATCAGTGGGAGGACCAAGCATAGTGGCATAGTCTGACCCTTGCAAACCGATTGATTAAATCATTGAATCACTTTTCTATGTGTCTATCTACCTATATCTCTATTTTTCTGTCTATCCCCTTTTGTATCTATCTACCTGTCTGCCTATCTATTTATTTACGTACTTATCTAGCTGTCCATCCATCCATCCATCCATCCATCCATCCATCCATCCATCCATCCATCCATCAAACCTATCCATTGAATTGTTTAGCTATCTGCTATCTGCTTCTCAGTGTATCTATGCATGTGATCATCTAATTCCTGGATTCATCATGTAACCTGTCAAACCTACTCGCCCTCCAAGGGTTGCTGCTGCTGATATGTGGCCCAACGGTGGGCCGCACATCACCTGGGAACAATTCTAATCAATGCAGTGTATATATATATATATAAAGAACTATAAAAACATCTATCCAATCTATCATCCGAATCGATGTACTGATCCAATTTAACACGTCTTGACAATCCATCGTGCATCTCGGCATATCTTGGCTATGTTCGAATCATTCTAGGATCTGTGCCATCTGCTGTCCATTCTCTCTCTTCTAGCTATTCTACAGTACCTATTTCATCTCATTTCATCCTATTTCTACCTTTCACATCCCATCACTTTACCGCTACCTCAGACTCTCATTTTTCTGAAAGCTCATCTCAAATCTAGATGAATCTAGATGAATGTAGAGATGAACCTAGATGAATCTGGTGTACTTTTGTGTACCCTTGTGTACCTTTGTGTACCTCCCCACCTCGACTTGGCTGTCCACCTCACAGAGGCACCCCATCTTTCTGCAAAACCAAATCTCTCCCCGTCCTCATCCTCAGCGTCTACATGGCTTCTACATGGATGTCCTCATCCTTCATCTCTCTTTTGATGTCCGGAACCGTTTCCCCTCTCTGCTATACCCCTTGCGGAATTTTGTCATGTGAAGCGCGGCAAAGCATGCGACTGCAACAAAATCTGCCAAGCAGAGTTTCAAGAAAATTGCGAGTTCTACTCCTGAGCTTTTTGCATGTCTGTTAGCTCTCACAGCTGACCTTTCTGCCAGTCAGACGCAGATTTGGTGAAGAACTATGCTAAGCCTATTCTCAGTCTATTCGTATCTCCCTCACTCTCCACAAGGGTACATATGATATTCATAGAGAACATTGTATAACATTGTAGAGCATGATAGAACTCATTTCACGAAGACGAAGTGCTCTCGACGGTTCCCTCGTGAGAAAGTGCTCACCCAGTTTTGGCGATAGTTGCATGCTGCTTTTCCAAAGCTCTCAAGCTGGTGGTACTTCTTTCACAAAATAAAGCTGTCACCGCAATGGCGCACAATTGTTGACCAGCTGATTTTGCAAGGCCATGCGGAACCCCTTACCCCTTCGCTTTGGCGAGCTTGCTTTCCTGACACTTGCCAGCACAAAACCTTGAAACAAGTCGCCCAAATCATTCAAAGTAGCTTTGATCTTCAGTTTGTCTGAATCTTTGAAGTTTGACTGATTCCATCATCGATCATTGATAAATCAAAGCTGCCATCAACAAGGAACACAATCTTTATCAGGGTGTGACTCTTGTACCCTTCAAAATTCATTTTGTAATACATTTTTCAAAAGTTTTTTAAAGTTTAATTAAGGCTAAGAAAATGCGTGAAAATATGTAAAACAAAAGGCAAAGATCTCTCATTGCACACCAGGAGCCTGATCAGGCGGTGGGTTGCTGCCCCATGGCTCCATGGCTGAGCCAAAAGCACATAGAAACACACAGAACCCGATTGAATCTGCCCCTTGTCCAGCGAAAAGGCATGGCCATGGCCAACTTCTTCTCTCTAAATCATTCTACGAATCATACTCTCTCTCTTTCTAAATCTTCTCTACGTGTTTAAATATACCTAAATGCATTTACGTATGCATCATATTGCATCATATGCACTTGCCACAGTGGATTTATGTCTTTAAAACATGCAAGGCATCAAACGGCACCAAGGCGCCACGAACCAATGACACACCAATGACACACCAATGACCCAACATGCATTTGGGTTAAGCCAAGCGTTGCACCAAAGCAATGCAAGAACTTTCATTGACGTTTCCAACGTTCGAAGAGGTCTTCATGTTGGAAGGATTTGTCCCCGTGGAGTCCTAGACTATATGCATTTGCCATCATTCGAAAACAAAACTGATCCGAATATCTCTGCAACGTCGGTGATGGAACTACTGCACCAAGTCACAATTGTCAGACCCACACGTCTCGGATCCATAAATAATCTCACAGTTTCTCACAGTATCTCATGGGAATTGGACATGCCATCCGCAATCCATCTACTTAGCTGAGGGGTTGGCCAACAAGTCCTCTCATACAAAATACTGGACTGAGACTTCTTCATTTTCCTTGAAGTTTCCGGAGGCGAGACTAGACCAGGTGCTTGGCATTCCAAAAGCAACTTCTGCACGAAATGAGACGAAAGACGCAGCCATAATTTTGCAGCGATTAGATGCCATCGAGCGCATCTGTCACTGTCAGCACTCAGCGACTTACTTCTCCCATTGCGCGTAGCCTGCGAGCTGGTGTCCCGAAAGGGTTGTGAACAGATTCGAAGAAATTGGGAGATGTGACATGTCATGTATTCTGAATGACAAGGATGTCTGATACCCGGCACATTATGTCATAACCTACGCAGTACTCAAATCTTGAAATGAATGAACCAATTTCTGAAGAGCAAGCTTCCACCCTGGGAGCCAAATTTCGCATGTCAATATCACCGTAAAAATTACCTCGTTTCACCTTTGATGACCTTCTTGATTGATCGTGCAACAGTTGTTCATACATGCGGTTGGTTTTATGTTGGTTTACGATTGCCATCGGCTCTTTTCTTCGCGCGCACTTGCCGTTACAGCTTCCATGCAGGAAGCAGGCAAAACAATTGCGGAGCATTCGTCATCTGCGTTGCGCGGTGACTGCCCACAGTTCTGGCCTGCGAGGAAACAATCCGATTCCATCTGCAGGCGCAAACTGTTCGGCCAAAGGCCAGGACAAACTCAGCATACTTTGGGATGTGCAGCTGAACACTGTGCTGGTTCCTTCTTTCCCTGGCTAAAGCATAGTATAGCATAGTAGGACACTCTGCTTGTCTAATTCAGTCCAGGAATAGCAAACTGAATAACGCGCTACTGAGGTATATTATTGTTTTGACCACTGCTCATTGAATACACACATAGATTTTTTGTACTTATCGGTATATATTCGTCTACCCTGCATTTCATTTGTCTGTAGTTGTCTGCAATCCCTACGCCTATCATTGAAAACTCGATTGATAAATAGCAAAATGTTCAGATTTTCCAGCTTCTTCAGCCTTTTGATTGGCTTTCTATCCTTTCTCATCTTTTTTCGCAACAAATCCTTCCAAGCAGGCGTCACCCCCACTGATAAACATTTGGGGCATCCTGGGCTTTATCGTGTGACCTTTTTATGTTATTTATTCATGTTCATTCCGCTTGCCCAATTGCAGGCAATTCCTGGGGTCAACCCGTTTTCTCACAAACCAAGAATGGTTCATCTGGAACTTGCAGATTGTTTGTGACATGTCAAGGCCAAATGCACAATACATTTAAATGCTCGCGTTTCAGAAAGCGGTACGACAAATTTAGAGCCCTGGTTTTGTTTTCAATTTGATTCCGCTTGAACTACAGTAAATAAATCATGCTCTGCGCAGTAATTTGTTTCGAATTTGCCCTGATATGCCGCGATTCTATGTATGCCCTAAGGCGTGCGAGTGTCTGCAAAAGGGTAGAGCAGCATGACCCGGTGCCTTTGGGGACGACCACGAGGGTTTTAACATGTTTTCACAATCAGCTCCAAACCGCGGCGGAATTGTGGCCTTCATGTTATGCGTTTCATTGCTTGATCAATATCTTGAAAGATCGCAAAAAGGTTTTTACATTCACAGAAGTTCTTGCTCATGCAATCAGGCTATTTGATTGACCATGGTTCACCATCATGCGAATTCCGAATACACTACAATATCTCAAATCTACAATTATCTAAGCTGCCTCTAGGATAAACCAAAGGTCTCAAAACACTGACTTTTACAATGAGCAGCACTTGGAAGTGCGACATAGGATAATGCGACTAGGCTCCGGTAGCACCCACAATCTTAATAAAATCACAAGAAATTTGCCCAGCATGATCCAGTAGCACATCCATTCACTTTAGACAACCGCAACTCATCTGCGCGAGCAAACTTTAGTCCTTTGGACCAGCTCGCTGACACAGGTGACGAGTGTGAAGCGAAAATGCCATTTAGGCCTAAAGGATTGAGAA
The DNA here is from genome assembly GCA_009767595.1 of Symbiodinium kawagutii. Lineage (NCBI taxonomy): Eukaryota > Dinophyceae > Suessiales > Symbiodiniaceae > Symbiodinium > Symbiodinium kawagutii. Next base: position 69,134 of record VSDK01000024.1, read on the forward strand.
AAACGGGGAGGGGCATCCAGTCATATCCAGTCCTTGTCAAGGCTTCTGCACAACAAGAATGCAATGGTCCGTCACTTTAATCATCGGAGAATGTGCAAATTTACGCTGAGTGAATTCAATTTCGGCCCCCTTGGGCCTCTTGTCAGGGCTCTGACTGGTGCCAGCAATCCTAGCAGCTCTCTACAGCTCACTTCTTTTTGCGGCCTGTCAGAGACCTAGTGCTGCAATGAGCTGCTGTGACAGGCCCAAGTCATGAAAAAGGGATGTGGCATCACTGTTGCGAAGTGCCGTTCTAGACCAGGCTTTTTCAGAATGAAAAACACTGACAGCCCAAGTGGCAAGTAGGTCTGAGTAGTGGTCATCCACAGGTTGGTTTTGAAACCAAAATAGACTAAAAACGTTGAGAAACACAGATTCCGAAACCAATCAGCCACGGAAACCAACACAAACCGGCAGGTTCCGCAGGTCATCACCTACATTTTAAGCGCAGCAACTTTCCGGTGGGGGGTTGGCTCTTCCATCACGCTGCCATTCGCAAGAATTCTCTTGGCCATGTTGTGCTTTCAAGGGGTTCTGAATCTTCAACCTGCTTCTTTGATTTGACAGTGTTCGTAATAACAAATGATTGCTAAACCATGAGCATGAAGTTGCAGAATGAGACAATATTCTTTCCCTTGCACAACAACGTGCACGCATACATGCAAATCTTGTCTGTGTAAACGTGTCTATTTTATATCTGTACCTGCACCATGCTATGGATGTTGAAATTGCGAAAGCTCCAAGAAAGCTGGAACTCAAAAGACTCCAACATACTCCAACTTCATCTTCTGAGGCACGCGATCTTCTTCTGCATTTCGCGTTTCATCATCTGCTGAACGAACTTCTTCAACTCGGGACGCTGCCGGAGCAGGGAGGCGAACTCCTGTGCTGCACAAAGCAAGAGATTGGAAATGAAACGTGCCGAAACGATAGCTTCACAACAGCCGTCCTTGCCCGGTATCAGCTTGTTGAAGTCCTGGCCGAGCTGACATGGTCTCAGAATTCTCCAAGGGGTTTGATTGGAGGTCATGTCATGGACAAAAGAATTAGAATGTCATGATGTCTTGAAGTCACATGGAAAATCTGGGAAGCACTTGCCAGTTGAATATGATTTCTTATGATTTCTTTGAACATGTTTCAGATTTCTGCTTCGGTTTCCCTTATCCTTGTCCATCTGCTTCTGCTCAGCTGCGCTCTGCCATTCCTCTGAGATTGGCACACCAGGACACTGGCGAAGCACTTCATCAGTCCATATCAGTCCCCGTCTATGGACATCTGCTTGTTGCTTTCGCATCACTGGCCCCACTTCTCCTATCTTCTCCCA
>VSDK01000024.1:76191-96191 GCA_009767595.1 Symbiodinium kawagutii
CTCGCGTGTGAGGTCCGGCAGCGACCACTATAGGCGTGGATGCTCGTGGTTGAGGTCCGGCAGCGACCACTAGGCTTGGCCTGTCGTGGTTGAGGTCCGGCAGCGACCACTAGGCTTGGCGTGTCGTGGTTGAGGTCCGGCGGAGAAGGAGGCGGAGGAGAAGAAGGAGGAGGAGGAGAAGACAACTCTGATAAAATCTAACAACCCTGACCTGACAGGTGGGGAAAAACTGCCAACTTCAACCGACTTCCCGAACGCATCCGAATGCCAAAGCAAGCGCTTCCTAAACCCAAATACATCGAAACAACCCAACTCGGAATATGGCTGTGACATGATCTCAGAAAGCTGCTGATGATGCTGCTTTAAGGAAGGAGGAAGCCCAAACAAAAGAGGGTCCCGAATCACTCAGGCTGCCGAGTGTATGTAAGACGTACTGTAGACATTTTGAAGGCCAGGTCGTGTGTGCATCTGGTGTAGCTCTATCTTTGGTCTTTATTTGAACGAACGTTGGATCACAAAATAGAATACTGTAAGTGAAACAAGTATTTTGAACAAGTAAGTGTTTCGGCTGATTTTAGAAGACATAGATCTTGATGATTTTGGAATGTCTTCCCTTGCGGCTGTGCATCCATCATCTTGTCGGTGTCAATGCGACGCATCAGGTTTTTTATGTCCTCCAACAGCACTGCGCAGGACCCACCAACCAATGCAATACATGCAATGTCAACCTGCAGCCTCCCTGCCACGTTGCGGTGACCAATGACCGGTTGGGAAATCTCAAATCTCTCACCATCTCCCACCATCTCTTACCATCTTTTACCATCTTTTACCTTCCTTATGACATTTCTTCACTGAAGTGATGTGCACGTGGACCACGCGCCTCTGGCTTCGTCGAAGACAGCGCTTTGAGCAATTCATGCCGGGTTGTGTGGGTGACTTGCATGACCTACGTGAGCGGTGACATGAAGCGAGGCACATCTTTTTTTTGCTTCCAACTCTTGGAGCGCGTGAACGAACAGATTGTGAAAACAACTTAGAAATTAAATTCCAAATTGTGAAAAGAAATTTCTTGGCAAAACATAGAGTTGCCGACGTTGTCGCAAAGAAGCTTCACAGCAAAGGCTTGTTGACACCAGCTTAATGGCAAGAAAACAAAAAGCATGCCAGCATGCAAGTGAACAAGCTTCATCATGGCATCAGTATCTTTTTTTGGCTCCTGTCTGCCATAGATACTCCAGTCAAATGAACTAGTGGGTAACAAAGCTGCGAATCACATCTACATGGCAAAAGGATCCATGAGCAAAAGGAATGGGCATGCAACTTTGGCACCCACAGGGATGAAGCCTACCAAGAATTTAGTCACAATATTCAATATTGATGATGCTTTTGACGACGCTGACAATGACATACAATGACTGAGGGTTACCATGATGTTGATGATGATGGGATGATATTGATGATGGTTCGACGATGCTGATGATGATTTGATGATGTTGATGATGGTTCGATGATGTTGATGATGATTTGATGTTGATGATGTTGTTGATGACAATGGCAACGGCAATTACAATGACAACGACCATGACGATGCTGTTGTTGTTGATGATGATGATGATGATGATTATGATGATGGGATGATATTGATGATGGTTCGACGATGCTGATGATGATTTGATGATGTTGATGATGGTTCGATGATGTTGTTGATGGCAGAGGTAACGACAATGACAATGACAATGACCATGACGATGTTGTTTTTGTTGTTGTTGATGATGAGGATGACGATGATGATGATGATGATGATGATGATGATGATGGTGATGATGATGATGATGGCAATGATAGTGATGATGATGATGATGATGATGATGATGATGATGATGGTGACGATGATGATGATGATGATGATGGTGATGATGATGATGATGATGATGATGATGATGATGATGATGCTGATGATGATGATGATTATGATGATTATGATGATGCTGCTGCTGATGATGATTATGATGATGATGATGATGATGCTGCTGATGATGATGATTATGATGATTATGATGATGCTGCTGATGATGATGCTGGTGGTGGTGGTGAAGATGATGATGACTCATGACGATGATGAAACCAAACATGAGGATGAGTATGAGAATGATGATGATGACGAACAGGATCGCGACAATGACGATGACCACATGACCACTGTGATGATCTTTGTCATCTTTAGCCATCATCATGCTAATCTGATGATGGACAACAATCTACGCACTAAAAGGCAATTAACACTATAGAATTCAATGCAAGTAAAACAGCACTTTTAAGAATCTATAGATTTCACATGCATATAAATGCATGATATTGTATGCATAATGCATAACTAGTTCAAAAAACAAAAGGCACTTTGAGTGGGGAGGTATTGCCAATTAGGGCAACTCAGGTAGCTGACCTTTCATGATTAAAGAGGAGCCCATGAAGCGAAGGAAAATGTCTTGACTATTCTTGACTCAGTTGACTCATGTCCAATCTATCTGCGCCCCATATGCCGATTTTAGCATTTAGCTTGAGGCCTGCGGAAGCTTATCAAATCTTCAAATGGCGGCCTTGGAGTGCCCCCGCCTCTTCCAAAGTGGTGCATCCAAAGCCCTTGGCTAATTCTGCCTCGTGGCTGGTTCAGGGCCAAAGCTAGCACCAAAGCTCTGTTGCTTTCTGGCAGTCCATCGCACATGGATTGAGAAAAACGACTGAGATTGTTGAGACTGTGCTTTCTTGCTTTGCGAAGCTTTGCCTCACACATCTACGATTGCGAGGAATGCTGACCTTCAACTAATTGCAAGTTCAGCTGCCTCATCCTCTGGCAGGAGTGGTGGTACTTCAGGAGGTGGATGGGCGCGGAAGTAGGCAGCCTCTGCGATTGAGAGATGCCAAAGCAAGCATTAATCATTAATCATCATGTCACTTCACAGGTCAATCATTTGTTTGGTCGTCAATTCTTGTGCTTTCCAAGCGGCATAAATAGCCAAGCCCAGCAATCCTGACCTTGATTCCGCACGCGAGAGAGAGAGAGAGAGAGAGAGAGAGAGAGCGAGCGTCTTAGGGCAAAAATGTGGAATGCCCCATCTCAGATACGAAATCCGATCTTCCCATTGTGTGGGGTGGGGTCCTCGACCCTTCGCACACTTCGCACCCCACCATCCCCTACCCAAGGTCTCAAGTAACAGAATTGCGTGATGCAATGTTTGGTTAAGATCCAATCGTTGAGTTCAAATGATTGGTCATGCCTGTCAAGCGTGTCCACGAACGACAGGAGTGTTTTCAACTGCTGACCGTCAAAGGATTCTTGATGCGGAAGTCTTGCAGCCGCAAAATGAGGATTTCAAATGATTTCGACGTGGTTTCAACATGGCCTATAAACAGAAGAAGCTAAGCCAAGTCAACAAAAGCCCAAGGAACGCAGCTAGCGCCAAACAATCCAAAACAATTCAAGAGAAATTGCAACAGCACCGCAGCACCGGAACCCGAAAAACGGAAAGAAATCTAGAACAGCAATGGCAACAAGAAGCCACACACCGATATTATAGAACACAAACCGAGAAGTACGAGTAGAGCCAACAAGGATCGACAAGCCAACACAACAGCAACAAGCAAAAGCCAGAAAGGCGGAAAACAATTTAATCATGCGGTTTCGCCCAAACAAAATAAAACTAAGAGGTAGCCAACACATAGCACACTCTCCGGCTGCAACCCGTATTGAAAATCCAGCCACACCCTTCCCAGTCTCCTGTTCCAAAACCATGCCGCTTAAACTACAACACAATCAACATGCACAGCAAACAAAAGAACTGACTCAAAACGATCAAAACGTCTTTACAGTGTACAAACATAAAAGCAAACACCCACAAGCCAGCGCTCACATTCACGCCACGCAAATAGTCCCACACACACCTACAAATGCACCTTCGCACGAAAGCATATGCGTCCACATCTGCTTTGTACGAGGTGTGCAATTACTTCTGATCAGGATATATCAGCATACTTCAAGAAGAATCAGCACCAGTATGCACAAGTACCTACATGAAGAGACACATGAAATGACACGTACCATCGACAAAGTCTGAGCTGTTAACGCACCAAAGACTGCCATGGGAATTCGGTAAGCGTTCACTCCTGGATTGAGACGAAGGCAAGAGTCAAAGGGATTCGAAGTGCCAAGTGAAACCAAGTGAAACATTCAACTCCATAAATTGTGTTTAGCCCCCACTTGAAGCAAACGAACATGCACCACCAGTAAGGATTTGTAGGCTGAACATTTCTTGCAGACTGTGCAATTCAGTTGTTGAGCACAACAAATGTTGGGCGTCTGTGTCTACCCAGCTGCTCCTGGGGGTAGAACTGCAGTGGCCTTGGTCACTTGGACTGTTGACATCCTCACTTTCTTTGATGTCAAGATGTTCTTTAAATAGATTCCAATTTCAAATAATTTAAATGCCAATTTCAAATAAGTTTTAAATAATCAAAAATGTATTTTGATATTTTTGATTGTAATTTAGATGCTTTGATTCCAATGATGTATTTTCATTCTAGTTTAGATTTTAGAACACAGAAATATCTTCAAGGGCATTTCTATCCGATTCTATCCGTTTCTCAGTTTGATTCCCCATAGTTGAATGACATTGGTGCTCATGCTTGCCGCTGAGCTGCTGCTTTAACACTCCAGCGAAGAACGACCATGTGTAACATATTGGAATCAAACAAATCTGTAGTAACATGCTTTAATCTACAACTGCTACAATTATACATAACTAACATGCAACATTGCGACTATCGAATTGTAAAGAACCCTTCAGCAAACAGCCAAAGACTAGTTCCTCTTCAATTCTTCATCTGCAAGCACAGCACCATCCCCCATGATGCCATGCATCAGACTGGTTGGACCCCGTTGCTAATCCTTTGAAGTAACGAATCGATAGACACACACACACACACTCATACGCACATATGGATAAAGAATGATAAAGAGAAGAAAAGAGTGTTGATGAGTAATGCAATGTGTTTTGTAGATCTTTCTTGTGTCCCACGGGCTCAATTTGTCGAGTTACAGCGATCCCTCCAAGAGACCATGGCGTGCTGATCAAAACGACCCCCTCAGCGCCAAGGTGTGCTCCGCTGTGTCTTCTTGCATTCGGAAGCATAGTTCTGAAGAAAAGCGATAAAAAATGAAGAATAAAAATAATATGATATGAAATGATATGAATATGTAATAAATACATACCGCCTCGACAGCATTTCTGTTTCGTCAAGCAGTCATAAAATAGTTTCAGTGAAACAGTGAAACTAAGCGATACTATCAGTCGTGATGATTTGACATCAACCTTTGAAACATCTCGAAACCGTTTCAATATGTTTCAATCGATTTCAGCTACCTGACAAATCACCTGGGATCTTCTGGGTCTGCTGTGCCTGTGCTACAGTACAGTCCATGTCTTGACATGCGCTGGAGCTGGAAGTCATTGAAGCATCGCGGATACCGCTTGCAGTGCTGGGAGTTCTGGGCGCCTAGCGAAGGTGTAAACTCCTTGAACAGCTCCGTATCTGTTCGGTGGCGAATACCTGAGAATATCTGAGAATGCAAATCTAAGTGGTGAGAAAATGCCAGAAAAATGTCGATGCAAAAACTTCTTTCCTGATATTTCTTAACCATTGATCCTGTCAATCATCTTGGCATGCTGTCTGCAATGTCGCTCCATGAGTGCTCCCTAAGTTAAATGCTGATCACCTGCCCTGCCACATATCCCGCCCACATCATGAAATCAGCCACAGAAACTTGACAAAAACGCAGAATAAAACTTGACCAGTCATTTCGAAGCCAAGTAACATCAGCAAATATCGGGAGATGAAGATCGTGAACAGGGAGATAAAGAGCGCCATTGCACCCCTCGGCCCCGACGAAAATAAATGCAAAATAATGCAAACTGATTTAGACGAGCGCAGCGTCATTGTTACATTCTTTCATGTTTCCCATTTCTCCATTCTGGACGTAACTACATCTGCAAGGACCTTCACATAAATTTTGCGACTGTAGTTATTAGTCTGGCCTGGCCTCAACAAATTCAAAGGTTGTGAAATAAACGGCCCAAACTACAAACTATCATCACCTAGACGGCACCTTGCAGTGAGACTGACAACGATTGGCCGAAACGATATCACTTACCATACCAAGCTGCCTTATGCTGCCTTTTCTCCATGTTCATTGAGGTTTAGTTTGGGGTCAGGTACTTCCGATGTGTGGATGAACGACCAAAAAGGTGCTGAAGAAGACCCATGAAAAAATGACAATGCGCAATTATATAGCCTTGCAATCAAGCGTAGGCCACGCAAAAGAATGCCATTATCTTAGTATCTTCAAGCGAAGAAATGTGATGAAATGAACTGTCTCTTGCTATGATGGGACGAAAACTTTGCAACATGTGCTTAGATGTCTGCGGTATTCTGCGGTCATCCATGGTAATCGTTCGTACCAATTTGCGGTCTCATTGATGCCAAGAAGCCCACACAAGGCCTGAGCTGGCCATGATGGCAAGCCCATTGTGACCGTGCAAACTCCCATGATCGCCACGAAAAGGTAGATGATCACCTGACGGTTCACTGGATGCCATTCCGATTTCAATGCGTACCACCAGCACCCATATATTGTCCACCCACACGCGCACACAAACAAACACAGAGAGAGAGAGATATATGTGTATATATATAATATGTATATACATGTGTGTGTGTGTGTGTTCATATTCATCACCCATAAATTATCCATATCTCTCTCTCTCTCTCTCCATCGCCGTCTCAGGAGGGTAGCCGGAGGCTAGTGGCGAGCTTGTGGCCCAACTACGAAGAGCAACAGCTCAGCCAACCAGTGACTGCACCATTATCCATATCATCCATCAGCAATTTCTATGTTATTTCGATGCTTGCCTGTTTTGCGACGTTTTCACATGGCTTGTGCCCTTCACACGTGGCTCCGTTTTGCAGTTGAATATCGGAATCCTGGATTCCAAATTTCCAAAATGATGCTTGCAAGATGTTGCAGGCAAGGATCTTGCAAGCCAAACTTGTCTCCAATCGTACCAGTGAAGGGCCCCAATGCAAGTCCAACCTTCAAAGACAGGCCCTATTTACAGGCCGACGGACAGGCATGAAAACATGTGAAAACTCCATGATGATGCCATGCTCCCACAGGGGCAAGTGTGAGGGCCATGTGATCGGTGAACAAAAGTTGTCGACATGTTTAAGATCGGCACAATAGAAGTGCAAAGGACATTTAGCTCTGCCAGCCTTAGTCAGCTGGCAAAATGACTCCTTTGGCGCAAAAAAAAAATATGCTGTTGCAAAATGGTAAAGGCAAAGTGATGTATGCAAATACGCGCACAAGCACACCTTCATGCAAGCACGCATGCAGGGACACATGCATACTAAGATATATGATATATAGGCGAAACAAGTGTGACATCTGTGATTTGTGAAGTCGTAGAAGCTGGGAAGATGTAGCAAAGGAACCTTTCGCCGTCTTCCTTGTGACCAAAGAGAGCTTCACCATATGGTGCCTTACAGGACCAATTTCTCAATCCACGTGCGTTGCAGCTTGAATCGCCAAAGAATTCAAAAGCAAAGGCCGAAAAGCGTGGAAAAGCGTGGACAAGTGATAAACAAACTCACAGTGCACCATACAATTGAAAAAATACATAGACACAAATCACCATAAATTGGGTCAAGAGGATGAACGGAGATCTGCAAGAGTACCCCTGCTTCCTGCTGCGGGAGATGGAGAATCTTTTCATTGCTGGCGTTGCGTCGCTAACAGCTGAAGTGTTCTAAGCAGGGCACGGTCATGGACGCATAGTAGCCTGGGAGCCTGAGATCACTCTGAATTTCGTCAAAAAGTCAGCAAAATGCGCAAAGAATGATGTGAAATTGAGTCTTTCATTTTTTGCCGGGGCGTCCAGGGGTTACTCATTTCAGTATATAATTATATAGATATCTGGTGATTTCAGACTTTGGCTGCTGAAACCTGATCTTTACATATAATATCTCAAGTGGTGTTGCAAAAAAATGACGAACTGCTTCTTGCTTGAGCGTGTGAGCGGTCTGGGCGAATTGCACCGTCGAGATACGCAAAACCCAACGCCAGGGCGATGCCTGATACAATGTGTTCCTTAGGGTGCGCTACCAAAGAAACATCGAAAGAAACTGGAGCAATTTTCGTGGATCAAAGTTTACTCCAATTTTGTTCTTTTTTTTCTAATTTCTATTTCTGTCTGGAATCTGGAATTATGTAAAAAGAGAGTCTGCAATTCCATGCTTCCACAAGTGTGTCGAGGAACTTCTTTTGCCTGTGCCAGGACTTCGGCAGCACGACTCAGCATTTCACACCTCGAAGCTTCACAGTTCCAACATGTTCCAACTGCAACACGAATTGACACGGCACATTGGACGAATTTGCCTATGATTCTCAATGATTCTAACTGCAACTGACATCTCGCATCAAGTGCAAAGAGAAAATGTCTTAGGCATTGACACTTTCATATCGTGTGGCGGCTTCCTCAAAGCGACAGTCTTGACGCACAGGTGTCAGAGAAGCATTATTGGCGTGTGTAATCTTCACTCAAGCTGATCTAACCAAACCAAACATAATAAAGTCTGATCTGTTCTGACCAATTCCACCATCCTTTAATCTATCCTGTCTCGGTATCTCTCTCTCTCCGTCCATCATATGCCTTTCTGCCTGTCCCTGCACATCAATGTCCATCTAGCTCTGGCTGTTACATGTCCTCAATCTGCTTGACTTGGTCTCGGTCTATTCCTTTATCCCTGCATGTGCCTGCATGTAAACATATCTCTCTCTATATCTTTACATATAGAAATAGATACAAACATTGAGTATGTAGATATGCCATGGCATGCCCACATCCGCGTATACATGTATACAATGTTCCTAAACTTACAGGCAACACAAACATTTTTCAATACAAACATTTTTTGTGTCATGATATTTTATGATATGCTCTGCATATCAAATGCGTATTTGCATCTATGTGTCAAATTTTATTGTGTACCTGCTTGCGAACATGAATGCATATGTATGCGTACAGAACATGCATCTTGTTCACCTTCTCACCTTCTCTATCTTCTTCATTCTCCTTCTCTATCTTGCCTGTCTGCCCGCCTTTATTAAGCTCGCCATGAGCTCTTCATCTCTCCCTCTCTGTCTCCCTACATCTCCCTACAGTCACCTCTTTAGGCCCACTCTCTCTCTCTCTCTCTTTCTGTTTGCATCCTTTTGCCATCTTTTTCCATTTAATCCCTAGCAATTCAGGCCCCCTACGGAAGGAGTGATCCATTCCCCCATCTTCCGAAACTGATCGAGTCACCTTCCTATCGGCCATCCACCTATCCATCCAGCTATCTACCTTCCATTTATCTACCCACAGTTGCATCCTGTTTGCCAATTCATCTGCCTATCGAGTTTTCTACTCCTGGATCTATTTGTCACTGTGTCTAGCCATGTGCCCATCCGCCCAGACATCTATCTCTATGATCGCTTACCTGTCTATCTCTCTATCTCTTTTTTAAATCTATTCTAATCTGATCGGAGAGACCCAAAACAATTATATATTTACCACCATCTACTTATTCATCTATGTATATGCCTTTCACATCGTACCCATTTCAAACTGCTTGTGCTCGTATTCTTTTATTTCTTTCTCTCCTTCTGGGTCTCGCTATTGTTTTACATTTCTCTGATTCTGTCTGTCTGACAATGTATCTATCGTCTCTATTTCTTTTGATGCTAGACATTTTTTTTGGCCATCATCACTTTGTATTGTCTAATTCCTCTTGACCTCAACCCATCCACGAATTTCTCGCTTGAAGGGTTCCTGTTCCTTGTGTCTGTCATGTCCCTTTCTTTCTTTTGCTTTGTGCACTTTGTCATCATTTCTGTGTCTTCATCTCTTATGGATTCTTGTGGTCTTAGTATGACTCTGGACTCTATTGAATCCATTCTATTGATCAGCCTTTCTGTCTCCCCTGATCCCTCCCTGAAGACAAACAAATGGGTAGATTTCAGGGGCAATAGGGTAGACCATGGTAGCACCGGTTGATCTCCGACATGTGAGCTATCTTTCGTGGTTCCAGTGCGCTCGTCATTTGAATGGATGACGAGTCAAACAAATGAAAAGAAATTTAGAACCAGAGTCAAACTGAGGGGCGAAAAAAACGTATGAAACGACGCGAAAACTAGTCACAAATTGCTTTTCTGGGGGAAAAAGGAGGAAAACACTGAGCGAGAGCATCGAACACTACATGATCCGCTGCCAAGCTGCGGCAAAGGCATCCCCAGGATTTTCTTGGCTTGGTCATAAAACCTGGGTGTGGAACGAAAGAACTGGCAAACACTGACTCGTGAAGTCCCTGCAACTTTGCACACCATGCACCGTCGAAAAAAGTGGGCTGTCTTGAAATACTTCTACCATTATTTTTTCATTATCTGCATACTGAATATACTGATCTCATGTTGCTATTTGAAATAGTTTAGATCATAAATAGGTAAATGAACATATATACATACAGTATATCACACACACACATATATATATATATATATGCTCAGTCTTGGAAGATTTCCCCATTATTATATCACATTGGTACAGGTCCCTGCGTAATGGCACATCAGCATACATGAGAAGCAAACCACATTACCAAATTGCTACAAATTCGTGCCAAATCATGCCAAATCACATCAGTGAATATTGGCATGCATCCAATCAGTCCAGCTTCTGGTGTCCACTCTCAAGATCATAGCGTTACAACATGTTACAACGGGATACGTTCAGAAAGCCCCCAAGCAGTGCGTGCTGAATCTTGCAATCACAGCCTGCATGTCACACAGCCTCATGTCGCTTGGGCCTGTGTGTGCGCGTCCGTGTGATGCTAGGCAAGTTACAAAGTTACAAGAATACATGGCTCCAGCATCTTTAGTAAGTGGTAGCATAGTTGGCAATTGCGTTGTCTAGAGAGTCCAGCTTCTTTGACCATTAGCAATTCTGTGAGATGTCAGGAGCCTGTACATTCCTTTGAGAGCTTGAATCTGCCTTGCCAAGCAATTTGGCCATGCTTGCAATCTTCACAAGTCCTTGAGCTTGCTGGAGCATCTTGAGCGAAGGCGGGTCCCCTACTCTCGCAACAGAATTTTGGTTTGCTAACGCATTCTAGTGTCTTCGCATTTCCTTGCACGAAGTGTACATGATTTTCGAGTAAACGCGTAGCAGCGCCGGAAGCCAAGTCTCAAAACACCAATCAACAAGGAACAGGTATGTGGAACCTGCCTATAGATAGTACATGCATACAGTACTTTGCCACACGATGTTGGATTTACGAGGACCTCATGTGTGAGGAAAGACCGAAACCAATATGGAATGATATGGACATGTGTATGAGAGGAACGTTTCAAGCGAAGATGGACGTCCCAAAATCTATTCACCTGATAGCCCGCACCAAAATCTTCATATCAGTGAGGAAAATGCACATTGTTGGCACATAGAATGGAAGGTATTGCATGGTAGTGCCGTAGGATATCATAGGATCCTGAGGTTATCGGATGTATTGGGATGTCATGGGTTGCAGCCAAGGCAGCTCTTTCTGCGTCGGGATCAGCTTGTAGCAACCAATGACGGTGAGGAAGACGACGACTGACCACAGAGACATGAAAACTGCCAGTGGGCGGCTCGTCGAATCCATGGCCTCTCGAGGTGCACGGTTCTCAAATGTTCGTCGTAGCGTCATGCCAAAAGCATGTCATAGCCATTCATAGCCTGTCTACCTCTCTCTTTGTACATATACTCTGCTGCCAGGCTACTGCTTGCAGAAGCAAAGGAAGCAAAGCAGAGGCTTGATACCTAGACATTCTGAACATTTTGACATTGCCAATATCTAATGGCATGAACTTAGCATGATCTTGCTCATTCAATTGCAATGCAAGGCTTTTGAGGCAAACATAATCTGCCAAGAGGCGTAGCATTGATGAGGGCAATGACCAAGGTTTGACTGTGAGGGAAATGCCAAATCAATCCCATGAAGGAAAAACCTTGGAAAGTTCCGTGCGATTGGAACCCTGGGAACTTCACCAAGACACACGGCTACTCCATCGCTGATTTTGTAATTTTTCCATGTCTCTCCTCTTTGTACATCTTCATGCTACTATCACTAGAATTCCACGTCCACGAGGCCCTACATGGGCCCATAGGGTGCATCCTGGACCCATCCTGAACCCATCCTGCATCCCTGTGGTCCAAAAGGCAGTAGTCCCGCGGCAAGCCGGCAATGGCCCAAACCGCTGCCCGAATGCGCGAGGAATCAATGCTTTTCATGATTTCCAAGGGCCCCCATGACCCAATCTAAATTCAATGTGATCACAATCATGAAAGGCGAACGTCTGACATATTCAATGGCCTTTGGTAGGCTCAACATTGGGCCAACCTGACCAACACATCCTTGATCCCTCGATCCCTCCCAACATGCCCCCAACATCCCAATTTCAATGGTCCAACAAGGGCTTAGCCATGCCTAGCTCGTATCCAATTGGTTCAACATGAATGCTCACCATCCCTCCGCAATCCATGACATAGCGTGGATTATAGCGACCTAATTGTCCACCATGGACTCAAAAGTCCCAACATAGGCTGTATATGCAGAATCCAAATGCATCGATGGAGAGAAAGGACATCCCCAGGCAACAAACACAACTTACAAAGACGATCGCATGAGCAACGCCACCTCCTGAATACTCAACATATCTCAACATCGCCCCTGGTGCTCGAACATGAGCTCAACATCATTGACGTAGCCCCAACACAATGATCTAAATCGCGAGCGCTGGCTGCATTCTGATCCAATGGATCGGCACATGGACCCAACAGGAGCCAAACGGTGCCCAAGGATCCGAAGATTCCGATGCCAACAGAGTCAAAGAAACCGCTGAAACAAATCGGAACAGGAGTTTCTTACAGTTTCCATATTCTTACCAAATTCTCTTCCAGAATTCTGACATGGAAACACTCTGAAAGCTGCGAAGTTGGTGCCAAGGCGCTGTTCAACATGGATCCAAAGTCGCAGGTGAAAACCTGGGCTCTTTCATGATAGAAAAAAATATGTAGTCTTAAGAGTAAAACAAACTAATAAATCATCTATATAATTCATCATACGATGTATAAATATCATATTTAATTTGTAATTATGTATTGATTTCCCTGCGCCCTCCTGCCGGACATCCTGCGACCCTTCTCAACCAGCTTATTTATACATAATTATGTGATATTCTATGCATTGATTTTCAAGGCTTTCAAGTGATTCCACCAAGGTTTGGAAAGGCGCGAGGCGTGCACAGAAAAAAGCATTGTATCTGAGGGGCGCTCCAACCTATTGCGGCCTCAACTCCAAATGCAAAGTGCACATCTTAGGTGCACACTTTGGGAGCACCCTAGAGGGGTGAACAAGTGGTAAAACCAGTTAAAAACATGAATATTAATGAATATCGGTGAAGATGTTTGTGGCTCAAGACGGCTACAGTCACATTCTGAACTGCGCTTTGAAAAATACCACCTGTATCACTGTCTCAATACACCATCGTTTGATGCCCATCATGTGCCAAATGATCCAAATGGTTTCAGTATTGTAATTTTAGTGATTGAAATTGAGGATTTTTTTCATAATCGGTTTTCATCGGTTTTCTGGATTCAGCAGTTTGATTCCTTGACAATGCCGTATCTGCTTCGCCCTTCGACACTTCCGCTGCAGCCATGGCTCACCAGCAACGAAAAGCCAGGATGTGCTTGCATCCTGAGATCCCAAGGTGAAACATCTCAAGCATCCAGGCTGCCAAATGCTGCCAGGCTCTTGATTCACTTCAGTATTTTTTGGATTTTGATTCAGAGCTTGGTGTGAACATGTTTGAGTAGTTGTAAATGATACAATTGTATTATATATTGTATATCATTTTCATCTCGTTTCCAATCACTGGGGCCCCACACCATCCCTGCTGCTGCACCAACGCAAGCAGCAGTGACACAGCAAAGCCTTGGAGCGCGGTTTCAACAGGGTGCACAAGCCAGCACCAAGGGCATCCAAGGGCATCCAAGGGCACACTACAACTCAGTTGCAAGACATCCATAGACATCCTACCAAATCCTACGACACATGCAGCACATGCCTTTACATGCAACATTCATTATTTCATGACAACATATGACAACTATGATCAATTACAAAAACAATCAAAAACACAGTGCGATTTGTAAAGCGGATTAAAGCGGCAAGAAGTATTGACTGAGACCTACTGATCCTGTGTGAGGCTAATCTATGCCAAATGATATCCAGCTGAACAATGGTGTTAACAAGCCACAACAAGCAAACAAACCTTCGTAGTGAAATTAGCCCTAGCAGTCATTCTGATGCCGTTTGTCGCAAAACAATCTCGGCACAAATGAGTTATCATATCAAACAGCTATGTCCGGCTATGTCCCGAAAAGAGATTCAATCTTCATGCCTCCCTACCAAACAACGCGCATGTTTTTTACTACCCAAATCCTGATTTGAATCGAAAGTCAGTAGTCATTATGTGAATGGCTACTTTGTTTTGTCCCAATTGCTCATGGCCACAGCCCCTGATTGAAACATATCAGCCAGAACAAAACATTTGCCATCATTGAAGGTCCTGCTGATACACCACCCTGACTACCCTCGAGGCAGGGATTTTCCATGCTAAACATACTTGACTGTCTGGCGGGTAAGCAAGACTAAATCCCAGTGAGTCTCGTATCTAGAAAACGCTCAAAACTGCAAAAGAACATCAATTGGGCAAAGGTAAACCTCATGCAGTACAGCCCCAAGTGATCTTTCGCCCTAAAGCGCAAGCGGCTGAACTGTATGTATGTATATATATATATATCTGTATGTTGAGATATTAATATCCTATATGAACAAAATTGAACAAATAGGTTTTCATGTTTTCCATGGTTTGGGGAAGGAAAATAAGAGAAACTCCTCTTCAGGACTTGCCACTAAAGGAAACATCCCAGTCTTAGCTTCAATGCTTGAAGTGTTATGAAAAAACTGAAGCCCTTCAAAACACTTTAAGATATCTTAAGACAATGTCCCGAACCCCTTGAAAAATGTGGATTCCAACGTGGCCTTCCATTGGCTTCAAAGTTGTAATCACGTATCAATCTGTAAATGCATGGCAGGAAGGCGTTTGAGCATTATGATTTCCCAATGTTTCCCAAAAACACCCAAATCATCTGTATAGTGAGTACATATCTTCATGGAGGCAAGTTCCCGACATCCATAGTAGACCTTTGAAGGCAGGGCCCCTTACTTATCTGAGGCCGACATTTCTATATTGATGGGTAGTGAGACTCTCCCCACTACGCCTGCTGTTGCTGAACCATCCTGAACCGCCATGTTCTTTCAGCGTCTCGCAGTCTCACATATTGTCACTCGATAGTCTCATGGGTGTTGCGAGTCACCGGCTGAGAACCACACCCTAAAGCACACACGAAAGCTCCACCTGTACCTACCGCCATGGCCTTGGTGCCAACATTTTGACATCTGAAAGATTCTGAAAGCGTGAAACTTCAACATTCTTCAACGAGTACTTCAACGAGTACTTCAACGCTGCATGTCGCGAAGGATTGAATGTAACTCATTGTAACTCCCTGCAGCCACCGGCACGCCGTAGCGATCATAGAGAAGGCCGATCGGAGCGGAAAATCCGTAGGCAAGGCTTTGTCCAACCTTACTCAGTGATCTCATGTGATCTCAATGCATCTGCCAAAACGCATCGCCACTTCCGCATGAACTGTGGGCATTCAATGAGAGTGACCCTTCGCATCCCTTCGCCCTCATGATGTTGTACATACAGGTACTGTCGCTTGGACAGGAATCATCCTGCTGAGGCTTCTCTTTCAGTTCGTGTCCTTGTAAGGAAACAAACCATGACCTACCATACATCAATATACATCTGCTGCGAGGAGCACAGCGAGTACGATCTAGTGAAGTTTGTGTGCATTGATGAAGCATTCCCCACACAAAGAAATCACAGAAGCCACGAGCCAAGCTCTTGACATCTCGTGACTAGCCAATCAATTTATATTCATTTCATCCGAAGAAATCTAGGGTCCAGGCACCAAAAATGCCGGTCAGAGCCTGTCAGGTGTGGTGGTCATGGGATGGTCTAGTGATGCAAACCTGTTCTTGTTTCCAAGCCAACGCACAAGCGTACACCACAAACATCAACAAGATTCAACAAGCGTCTGCATCTGGAACATTGGCTCCTAGAGAAAGAAGAAGAGATACAAGCAAAAATGAACCACGTCCAACTTGATCCCTCACCGAAGCTGACATTCCAAGATTTATCATCTGACATGTCTAGACGTGCATTGAGTTTCTATGCTAACACCAAGTGGGCAACGAGTATCGCAAAGGCCAAGCTCTCACAACATGTCCAGCTTTGTAAGATATATCAAAAATACATTCAAAATCATCACCTTTTAGTGTGGGCGTCTGTGTGGTATACCGTGGGATTGTGGCTGCAAACGCGGCAGTTGCACCAAGTACTGATCCTTGCCTGAGATCACAACGAAGTTGCCCAAGTTCTTTTTTGTTGCAAAACCGACCAAACACTGAGAGAAGTGGAACGGTAAGGAAAACTGTAAAGACTTGAGTACTTTTTCAACATTAAAAACAAATTGAGGAAACATGATGAGAGGAGGATGAGAACACAAAGCTTCACCAGGCAAAGGATCTCGTGCCACCGCCGAGACACAGGTCCCCTCTTCGGGGCACATTGATCCAAACACGCCAGCCTCTGCGAATTGGTTCCTTGGCGATCAAAGTTGCAGAAAGAGAAAACATGATAGACAGTATTTGAAAATACTAGATAGAAAGTATGGTCAAAAATGTTGGAAAATAGATGAAATAGGTTAACAAAAACGATCAAAGTAGATGAAAAGACACGAAAAGAGTCGAAAATATCAAAGTTCGTCAAATGCCGAGACAAAAGCCGTCATGATCAGGGTCTCACGATTGTGATGGGCAAAGCTGCTTAGGTCGAATCATACGGGGACAGCTCAATCACATCTTGGCAAAAAATAAACCCAAACCACCTGATCCACCTGTGATCAGTAGATCTAAAGTACCATCCCACATCGCACACCTCTCACTTTGCCATCATCAGCGATGCCTTTTTGACATCGCAACGAGTCTTTTACCAAAGCCTTCTTCGTACAACCGTGCT
The DNA here is from genome assembly GCA_009767595.1 of Symbiodinium kawagutii. Lineage (NCBI taxonomy): Eukaryota > Dinophyceae > Suessiales > Symbiodiniaceae > Symbiodinium > Symbiodinium kawagutii. Next base: position 93,527 of record VSDK01000024.1, read on the forward strand.
GCAAAGACTGCCAACGCTAGAGTGAGGTTCCTATCTTTCATCCTCATGTTCCAAGATTTTCACGAATCCATGGATCCAAATGGCTCAACCCTCCATCGATCGAGAATTTCGGAAGGGTGCCCGTCCTGCCCCTACCGAAGTGCCTGACTTGTTAGTGGGATAGACTGGAAACGAGGAAAAGTGAATAGTCTAATGGTGGATCGAAATAAACATTTCAAAATTTAACTGTTCTTTTTCCTGCATGCTTTACATGGCTAATTGTTGACCTGTTACAATCCTGGGTCTTGCAGCGCCAACTGCCAACGAAACTCACATCGTCCTTCAAGAATTCGCGAAACTCTAGACTATAATGACTTTTGTAGGGTATACTGCGATAAGACTGTGATCTTCGATGATCCTTGGGGCTCTCTCTATCTATCTCCCCCCAATGTTCTCGCTTTTGTGGCACTGGGGATTTGCCAATCACTTGACTTGAACTTGCCTTCACTAAAGATGCGCAGGTTGGGATTCGATGGGATTCGGATGCCTAAATGGCGTTGGGTAGTGGGAGGTGATCGCTTGAATCGGGTGATATCATGAGAATTTGTGCACCGTTTTGACAACAGTTCACTTCAATACTCCCAAGGACTCTCGGGAAGCCTTCGAGAAATCGTAAATGTTTTGGCAAATGCCTCTGTGGCGGCGCGCTTCTGAAACTTCTTGGCGAATTTGGCGAGCTGTGCATAGCCGTGCTGTTGCAAAAATGAAAAGCCGGCAAGAACCCTACAGAATCATGCGATAAAACGATCAAACTAATATCAAATGCAGCTATGCTAGTTTTCGCCCGTGACTCATCTTGCACGTTAAACTTGGCTTCGGAAACCAAACCGCATCGGATCAAATCGGACTCTGTGAGTGGCCCTCGAAGGGATTCTGAAATCAACAGAACATCAAACCATCGGTTCTGGCACATTTGGCACGGTTTGCATTCAACCTGTGACACGATCATACAGGACTGTGTTATCTGATGTAATCTGATGATATCTGATGTCATCAGATGTCATCTGTGTTTGTAGATGCTCGGCGCCTTCATTGACAATCTTATCATACTGAATGGATCTGATTGGTTCTGAATCTCCAAGCCAAGAGGCGCAAACAAAGCCTGGCCTGGCAGAATTCCAGATGCAAGGGTGCAGCCTGGAAGCCGTTGGGATCAGATTGTGTGAAGATGTGTGAAGTATGAATCGAAGCATCTTGAAACTGCAAGACTCAGACTACAGCCAAGGCAATGAGGCCCTCAGGTCGCTGCAAATCCACAAGGCCAAAAAGCGTCCCCAAGGCTGAGGTTCGTCTTCTGCTGATTCTTCCTCTGTTGCTCCCACTTCAGGATCCTGCAATTCAAACAATACAAATTACCAATATAAACCAAGAAATGCAAATCAAATCACTCATAGATATATACATCTCCAAATTATATGAGGTACGCACGCAATGGTTCGTTCAACATATCAAAACATCCACGAGGCGGCGCGAAAGGAGGAACACGATGGTCATCGATTGCCATGTTGCAAGTGCCAAGTCTTTTTACTTCCAATTTTTGTTGAACATTATATTGTATCGTTATTTGTGCGTTCCATTGTGTACTGTACTGACATGTGTTGACCTGTCATGACCTGTCAGTTCATCCCTCTGCCGCTAACTCGTCTTTGCTCTTCCATCCGTCTAGCGGCCTACCTCTATCTACTATTCTACAAATCTCTGAGCACAAAATCATGTGATCGATCTTACTGATCCAATCCAATTCTATCAAATTTACTCATTTTGCCCAATCGATCTAACTTGTTTCATCTCTCTCTCTCTTTCTCTCTCTCTCTCTCTCTTCGGGCGTGGCGGACCAGCCGCCGTCTCACAGAGACGCCCAGGTGGCGTAGCGCCTATCCAAAAGGGGCCGCCCTCAAATCTTTACAGCGAGTCATCTATCCATGTGTCAGTCCCCCGGCCTATCAACCAAAAAACAACACGACACACACACACACACACACGTCACATTGAATGTCGCATTGTGCTTTAACCGTCCTTCTTGTTTCCGCTTATGGGGTTCTGAATTGAAGCAGGGAGGGTCCGATCGCCAGCCTTTCGCGGTACCACGGGTGGCAGAAGGTGCCGATCGTGGTGCCATTCATCTACAGTGCATCTTTGAGCATCAGGAAGTCCACGTACAGCGGCAGTACAAGGGCATCGGGTGTTGATAATTTACCGTAAGGCTGTGCTGCTTTTACGGATGGGTAAAGGATGGCAAAGGTCCACCAAACGGTTGGTCCAATCGGATGCCATCGCGGATTTCACGATTGGAATCGGGATAATCAGGAAAAAATGCCAGTGAGACGTAGGGAGACTCAACGTATAAAATCGTATAAACTTGTTCAATTGCGTAATCATCGTAACCAAATGTAACCAATTCCAATAGTGACACATCGCAATTCAGCAAGTTATATCAAGTTGGGATCTACCAAGGCGAAGAACTGTGGATGCACGAGAAGCCTCAATATTCTTCACCTCAAATACCTCCTATCTGATCCTACCTGCCCAGTTCCACCCACCCTAGTTGGATATCTTGCTTGTATCACCTTTTATCCATTTGCGTGTCTGTTGTCTGTCTACCTGCCTGTCTTTCTGTCTGTCCGTC
>VSDK01000024.1:101191-132862 GCA_009767595.1 Symbiodinium kawagutii
GTTATTTCCGCTTGCCACCTTCTTCACCTGCAAGGCTCTCTGCAAGGCAAAGCAAAGACTGAAGAGAACGGGAACCGAGAATTTCCAGCTTCACAGTTGTTACAAGAAAACAATGCCACCACCTGGCCACACCCGCATGGAAATGTCATCTAGCAAACCTTGCTGTAAAACTACCAGGACCAAAAACCATCAAAACCTGCAAAATCGTAGGGTCTGTCAAAATATTGGAGTTAAGCATACAACAGCCCCCACTCAAAATATAATTGCTAGAGGCCATTCACGCGTTCTCTATGGCTTAATTACATGCAGGTTTCCAAGAGTGATAGACGAAATCCAGTTCAAAATGAAGATCTTGGGGTTTCTGTTGTCCAGGAAAGTGAGTTTGCATCATTGCCCCAACACCTACTCGCCCCGTCGGGAGGACCTGACCTTGACAGGTCCATTCCATTCCCAGGTCCCACCTTTCCCTTCTCATCAGCTGCTGCCATAAGCTTTCGCCATGACTGATGGGTCTCATCCTTAGCAATCTTCTCACAGCTTACCACTTGGTGGATGTGAGGATGTCCAGGACAAGGGGCATCGTCCAGTGTTTTGCTTCTACGGATCTTTGTTAGAAGTATGTGGAAGTAGTGCATGGGCCCTGAAGGGAGGGAAAACTTGCAACATCTTGCAACCTGTTGCCCACAGAGAATCATATAGAGTTTAGAATGGAACCAAGCAGCTTGATTAGGGATGCAATTTTACATAGACTTATCAAATTTCAATGCTTTTTGTACCTCAGAAATCTCATGCAACGATTGCGCCAACATGGCCGCCCAGGGTCCACAATTTTTCTTGCGAAAGCTGCGCCCTGAGGCTTTCCTCCGAAACCAAATTTGTTTTCTTTTTTGCCTTCAGCGGTCTTGTACCTGAGATCAATCGGAATTTCAATTTGGATAACTTCTTCAAATTGTAGACTTCTTCAATGCTTCAAATGTCGTGTTTGAAACCATCATTGCAAATGGTGAATTTTGACAGCTGGCATTCGCAACCAATCGGTCAAGGCGGAGGTCATGCCGGGGAAGTGAGCATCTACGTCACCCAGATCGTGCATGTTCCTGGGCTGAAAAAACTCCGAAGGTGTCAATTCGAATGCAAGTTGTCAAGTTGTGTGCATCTGACAACGGCACAAAGACCCATGAAAAGCAGCAATCTTTTCAGCGCAGCATGGGAATCAGGTGTTCTCTTGGACCCCACTTAGCGGCTGCGAGAACTTGCGGCCTCTTCACATACCTGCAGCCTGTCAATTGGAGCCAGGATTTGATTAACACGTCGTCGTACATTGCCTAAATAAACTAAAATAATAAACACATACAAATACATAATATGTATATAAATAGAATATAAAATATTCATATCATGTAAGCCAATATAATTTGCAGGAAGAGACATAAGCCTACCATATACAGTGAATATGTTTCCTTTTCTGATAATGCAACAGTGCCCCTGACCAGCTAAGAATCTGGGCTTTGTCATCATCAAGTGCAATGGTGAGAACCTTCCAGTCCGTCTCGTCATCATCGATCATGGCAATGACGCCCAGGATCCTAGAGAGACGAATAAGCATGAATAAAATGAATTCTAAAATGAACTTCAGCTGTGACACCACATATCTGATTTGTTTCCTGGAGGCAAACAGAATTCTGCACTCTTCAATGCTTTCAACATCAAGGCGATTGAATGCGATTACAACTGAAATCACACATGAAACAAAGACAACTACACATGCTAGCCCCCCAAGACCTACCTTCGCACATGTCTTAAAAAATGCATGTGAATACATATATGTATATATGTATATTCATATACAAAACAAATGCATATGATATGAATCAAGCAAAGTCAAAGTGGATTCCAACTGCTCCGCTCAGTGTCTTCACTGCGGTGATGGAACCGACAGGTCGCTGTCGGGAGCCCAACTCGATGACGTCAACGGGATCCTTGGCTGACTGAAGTTGTCATTGCGTGTCATTGTCGTCGTTGTGTCGTTAACTGCGCTGCTTTTGAAAGTTTTTAGACAGCTCCCAAGACTCTCCCTGCAAGTTCGAACATTTCATCTTCCAACATCGGAGAAAATCTTTTCAAACCAAGCTACGTTGTCTCCTGGGCAGCCGGTATCCTCACTGACATGCTTTGGGTCTTCCCATGTCTGAGGGAAAGCTCCATAGTTGAACAGCATGTCCTCAGACAGCAGGACAAGGCCAGCGATAAACCTATGACCTATCCAATTGTATAATTCCAACCATGCAGAACCCATTTGGAGCCTTGCACTTGCAGTATCGTTTAGTAAGCTACGGCCTTGAAAGTGCTCGAAGCATCTTGAAGCATCTTGAAGCTACACAGCTACAGCACGCCACAAGCTGTTGCAGCACAGAGGGGGGTACTTAGGTGCTTCTTGCTGCAAGGCAGCTCCCCACTTGTACTCTCGCAGCACTCCGTTCTTCACATCCTGTTTGATAGGATTCATGGCTTCACCAGTGGCAATCTCATACTTCCTTGACACATTCCAGATGCGAGGCTCACAAATAATTGGTCACAAACAGCTCTGAAACGAAATCGCGCACGCAGGCTCTCACCTGCGAATTAGTTGGAAAGCCACATGTTTCATGACATGCAACCGGAGACAAATCTTCTTGAAGGGAACTGCTCCTGAAGTATGTGCCTGGCACCTGACTTTCAATTTTCGCCCAGCTTCTTCCGAGTCCACTTCGGGATTTCACACACGAAATTGTAAGAACCATCCGCATTTCGAAGCGGAATGTCGTGCCAGGGTGACAGTCGAGTGCCATCACACTCGAACCAAACACGGAATCGTCTGGAGGTAACGTCACCCTCCTGCCAGATCCAAGCATGACACACGCCGCCGGTTCACCAAACCTCCGCAAGTGCAAGCTTTCTTATCTTTCTTTGCTTGACCTTCAAGCCATTTCAATGAGATTCAAGCCCCTTTCCATAAAATCACATCGACCATGTAAGATTTAGGCGCAGCCCTGCATCTTGCGACGACGCCAACATCTGCAAATTATCCAGAGTTTATTCAGGACATAAAGCGGGTGTTGATCAACATCCCAAAAAACATTGAATGGCACACTTCTGATTTGTGACTGAAGATCCAAGTGATCGGAATATGGTAACACTGCAGTAGACAATCACATCCCTGCGATCCCTTGGGTAACTTCTTTAACAAATAGCGAAATGTAACATGTGTTCAATAACATCAAATATATTGTCATTCCGTTGTAGCATATTGATGCACATTGTTCTGTCTTCACCATCTTCGCAAATCTTTTCCCATATTTTCCCATCTTCCTTTACAACTTCTTTACAGCTTTGTTCGCTTTCACGACGTTTAGCACTTCTCTCATCCCCAAGGCAGTCCTTGACAGCAGTGATTTGTGCCATTTTGGGGTCCTTCAAACGAGAATGCAGCACCTTGAAGCGCTGGCGATAACGTTCATTGGAGTAGTACCTGTGGCAGAGCGTGGGAAAACGAGCCCGGTGCACCCCGCGCGATGTGCAAAGTGCACTGAACTTTGGGGAATCCATGGGATTTGATGGGAATCCTATGTCTTTGTCAAGTCTTTTCCAAATCTTTCCAATCAGTGCACGAGTCTGGATCAGCTGAGCTGTCGTGAAGCTCGCTCCACCACCGCATGAACATGTCAAAGGTGATGCAAGCAGTCCTGGGAGGACCATCTTGATGCTTGCACCAATGCACCAGCACTATGCATCTCGGTTTATGCACCTCTATACATCTCCATGCATCCATATCCGCTAGATTGCGCTAGCAGGTTCTCAATGGCTTTTCGCTCTGATCCAAGGTGAAAGTTCCAATTTTGAACCGAGGTTTCATCAGTTCTTTCATCATGTTTCATCCTTATTCCTCTGACAATGACTCATGCACTGGGATGACCCAGGGGCATCTTTCGACATCTCGACACGACATTCTGTGTGTGACCTTGACATCTCTTTCTGCAATTGAGAGCCTACAGCAAAGCCACATGCTAGGGTTTCTCGCTGCTGTACCCGTTCCCAATCGAACAATTAGGCTTGGAGGACAGCCACCACCAGGAAGTTTACTGATGATACTGTACAAATCTTCGAGGATCTTCCAACATCCAACTAGTATCAAGTAGAAGGCGTGAAGATACCTGGAACAAAATATCTTGAACATCCAAGGAGCGATTTCGAGGTCGCTTTGAAGAAATCCATCAACTGTTTCTCCTCGTGGTGGCTGAACATGAGAAAGGATAGATTGGAATGGGCGGGAAAGTTGTCCGCTAATCCGCGATCGAACCGCAATGCAGGCAAATGAGGGTGAAATCACTGACTAACTGGGAGTGCCCTCAATATCTATCAATGCTTGTTGAATGCTAGCCCTTGCAGCCATTCATTTCCGAAAATGCTGAAAATGCTATGAAATTCATTGATTTGCATGAGTGTATGAGGCTTCTTTTCAATATTTTTCAATCCCCTTTCAGATTTTCATTTTGCAAAGCTTTGTCTGCAGGCAGAACGTTTTGGAAACTGTGCCTGCTGCAGAGCATGACAAACGTTGTCGAACATTGACGAACTCATGTTATTCATGTTCAATCGAGCATGCAATGCTCCTCATCCTCATCAATGGGCTCGCCCAAGAGGTTGTGCACTTTGACAACATCGGTGACCTTGGAAAGAAATCTATGGACTGAGGATAAGGACATGTAAGGACCAATGACCAAGGCATGCGAAAGGCATGCAATGGTTTCCCCTGTCTTGGAGGTGATGCCGGTACGCACGAGCTAAGACAGCACGAATGGTGGCCACGTTTCAATGTTGTGCTTGCCACTCACCGCGCTCATGTTTCAATGCCCCAGCTTTGCAGTTCAAAGCATCCAAAAGTCAGCCGCAAGACCATGTCTAGAGTTGTCACATTCAAAATTTCTTCAATTCTTCCCGGAACGGAAATGTGCTGCACTTCCAATAGGTCAGATACGCCTAAGTACGCTTTGGTTTTGGAATGTTTTGGAATGTTTTGGAAGGGAAGTCCGGAAACAAAGCATGCACATAGGGCCACCCATGACTTTTTTGAAACTAAGAACAACATAGAACAACTATAGTAAGTAACTATAGGAGCTCAGATCCCAATCCTCCAAAGTCATCCGATATCCGCTGAACTCGAAAAGAACCATGCAGCAGTAGATGAAGCTGCAGGACTTGGAGCACTCAGCGTGAGAATGGAGTCAGGATATGTTAGGAGATGTTAGGATGTGTTAGGATATATATGTTACTTGAAAATGTTGGTACAAAAAATATGTCAATACATCCAATAGACATGTAATACATGTGCATGTGTAATACACTTGTGACTTCTGTTTTTACTCTAGTTGAAAAGAAATCATCTAATGTATCATTTCAAATTGAATAACACATGCACGTAGTACAATGCCACAGTCATTTTAGTACTACCGTCGAGTGCGGCAAAGTATTCCGTACGCTGGTCGGCTTTCTTGATCTTTCCTCACCCTTTCCGCAAACATAGGCAAAACAATGCTGGAACCCTTCTCCAGGGAAGCTGCGAACTCAAAACGTACATACTAAATCTGTCTATCTGAACCGTGGCCAAATCAGATTCTTCCATCAATTTTGGCTCAGTTACCGAGATTTGCTCTTTGGAAGATTGACACAGCCTCATGAACACACTTTTCCTGAGTTGTACAAGTTGCGTGGCTTTTGGCGATCACTGCTCTCACAACGCTGGCATACTGTCAGCCAAATTTTACGGGCTTCTCTCTCACAGCTACAGAGAAAACGAAAATCGAAAAATGCCTGTTTGACAATTATCAATAGTGTGTCCTTCCTTGCCGGGCTACATGTTCTTGATCGCATCAGCTGAATCTTGAATCATGATGCTCTCGCCCGTCTTGGACTGCAAGTAGGTCCTTGTGTACATTGCACATCGGACGTGATGCATCTCGGCCACTCAGCATTACAGCAAACTATCGTATTCAATACATTTCGTCCATGACCAAAACAATAGACACACTGAAAAACATGCTGTACTGGAGCAACAGCCAGTACATCCTGTTCAGTGTCTGTTCAGTCAAGATTGGAAAATTTGCAGCTGCAGAAACATTGAGCTCGGGACAAAAAAGTGTAGCTCTACAAAGCATTATACAAAATAAAGCATCATGGAAGTGCATGGAGGTAGGTAAGGTTCAGTACACAAGGACCGGATAGGGAGGCCATGACGGCATAGAACTTATCACCATCATAGTTGCCGGAAGCTGCGCAGCATTGGGGCAATTGGACATGATTTGACACAACAACCCTGCCATCAAAACACAGTTGGCCAGGGTGCAAACCCTGCCAACTACCAGCGTGCAAAATGCAGATTGAAACTAATTACTTGAAGTTCAATGACCAGCTTTTCTTTTCCAGTCTTTACAGCTAATTCATACTAATTCTTCCCCCCCGGCGCCGGCTTTCCCCCAAAAAATCTAAAGATTGGAGATGAACCCTCGCATTGGCGCAACCGTCACTGCAAAAACAACCAAACAAGCACTTTTCATGCATTTTCACCTTCCAAGAACAAGCTGCGACACTCTTCTTCGTCCACCTTTGGCTTCTTCTGAAACCTCGTAGGCATTGGGCCCAATTTCAGAAGCTTCCTTGGTAAATGACACCTGGCGTCCCATTGTTGAACCTTGGCAGGGGAACACCGGAAAAAATGAAATGTGTGCAGCCTGACGTCAATGTAAGCAACACATGTCAAAAGCTCTGACAGTTGAATCCCATTGAGAAATTAAAACCCAAATACAGCACACACACACACACTCAACATGTAAAAACCCACCAGTAGTGTGTCGGGCGTGCACGCAAATGCATGACAAGGGAACACGACCAGGCTCTTGACCCTTGCATGCCCTTGCTTCCACATGCTTCCACTTTACGATTCGTTGGATTTCGTTCATTTGGTTCTGCCTGTTAGGCATTTGTGCACATGTGCACATTCTTGGAACAGGGCAGTGCTTCGCATTGAGTATTGCTTGTGCACCGATTGTCTCTCAATAAGAACGTCAGCAGGTTCTAGGTAAAACATCGCGCACATGTTTCCTTGTTTCATGATCTTCATGCTGCTGCAATATTTTCTGCATCTAGCTAGCTGACTTTTTGTTTTTTGTCCCTCCCCGTCTTGCCGTTGAATTCCGTCAGTTTTGACGATACTGTATTCCAGTGAACTTCTATGCCTTAATTGTTTATTCATATGCATTCAATTTCATTCATGCTATTCCAATCGATTCCATACTTGTAGCATCTACATTAGAATGTTGTGCAATGTTGCACGCGCTCATCAATCCACGCACGGAAATATGTCCTGCCTGCTGGCTCCGCTGCTGGTGTCCTCGGCGCCTGGTGACAAATGTTACAATGAGCTTCCAAACTATGAACCAAAAGTAAACGCACAAACGGGACACCTCTCCAAAAGTGGGAACTGTACTGGAAGCATATCATGAAACATTCATGCTGCATGCTGCAATATGCTGAGGCTACGTGCGAAAACTACGGGTCAATAGAATCCAAAAGATGCAAAATGGGCAGCACTGGCCATGGTTCCCCCGGATCGGGATGCTTGACACGCGCCTGAAAATCGAGGGTCGCTAATTTGCTCACCAGAAAAATCATCGCCACCTGCCAGGCAACACAACGTTCACAACGTTCACACCGCTCAACCTTGAAAGAAAAACACATCGAGAAAATGATCCATCCAAAACTGTGCAGGGCCACCATAGAAACACATCCAGAGAATGTGGCTGCACATGCCAATTCATGCGGTCACGGCTTCACTCAGGTCATCCAAGCAAGTCACTGGCGTTTTGCAATGCTGTTTTGAGTGACTAATGCTACCTGTCAGGCTTGTAACTAGCGCAAATCAATCTGAACATACTCAGGAGCGGTAGCCCACTGACCCTCCATTGTCCCTCTTTCCATTCAACTAGCATTATTAGAGATGAAAATGGAAACAAAAAGATGCAATAAGATACAACATGAGTAACGATTATATAAACCTATACAATACACATGTGACATGTCATGACGTGTCCCTTCGTTTTGCCAGGCTGCAATGTGACCTTGCAAACTGCCAGCTATTCAGGCCCCGACTGCGACGCAAAGATTCGTCAAGGCTGCGAGCAACGATGCAAGCCTCAAGGTGAGGCAAGGATATGCAACGATGCAAACCTTAAGGCTTGTACAAAGGCATGGTGACACTCACATTGGAGCCATGTCGCTCCTGTCCTGTAGCCGGTGTCACAAGCCAGGTACCAGAATCAAAGTTTTAAGGTGTACCAAACAACTGCACCAGGTCAGAGGAGACAACTGTGCTCTGGATGCGGGTCTGCGGGAACAGGAGACTTGGAAAATCCAACATAGTTGTGGTGCATCCTACAATGTTAGAATGCGGTTTTGACCAAATCAAACTGGAGGTTGTGAATTTCTCAAGTACTTTGTGACGACCACCTACCGATATCAATACATAAAGCGTAATTATACATAAATATCTATATAATTTGCAATCACATATTCACATATCTGTTTATACGCGAGCAAAAATAAACTACTATATGCGTGATTCTGTGTGTGTGGTAGCTTGTTTCAAATGCACAGATAAGCATTCTTTTCCTGCTCTCGGGGAGCGAAAGCGTTCAACATTGACTTAGGAATCTTATGAATCCACGCAGAAAAGGTGTTCTCTTAACATTGCCCAGATTTAGCGCTGGCTTGGTCTGAAACTTTGCTTAGCCACGTCTCGACCGTGGCTTTCTCTGGCAAGATCATCGCTTCAGCACGGAAAACCTGACTGCCTGTGCCCAAAGGATGAGGTCAGCTGCGCTCACTACACAACCTCGGGCAAAGGTCCGCCTACCTATGGGCCTACAATGGCCATCTGCATCACTTCATGTGCCAATGCTTACCTTCCAGTGCCAATCTTCCACCCGGTGCCTGCAATCACAATACAACTCAAAGGAAGAAGTAACCAGCGTCCTGAGCCAGCGGACTTCTACAGAGAGCAAACTTGTAACTTGCACCAGTACTAAGCAGGTGCGGATCCCTTGTACCACAAGATAAAAAGCATCCTGTATTACACTTAAACATTTGAAACACACAATCCCAAGAAATCTTTGTATTTCTTTGTTGGAATGTTCTCCTACCTATGGTTGGTTTGGTTGGTATTGATGCCCGAATGAATAACTCGAAGTCACTGCTCTCTTTCTCTTGACGGGCATGACTGTCAGCAATCCCGTAGGGATGCTCTCTGAGGTGTTGGGGCGGAAAGGAGAATAAGAACTAGTAGTGGTAACCGTGCAAAGTCAACGAGCAGGTGTTATGGCACAAATTGAGAATGTCACAACATGCAGCATAGCCTATAAAATCCTATAAGTACACCCCTAATCCAATATCTTACCCAAAAGTGTCCTATATGTGTCCTATGGGAACATTTGTCACCTGGTTCGAACGTGCAATATAGACAATATGTGTGCATGTCGGACATGCAAGCAATTTTGATCCTGCGGACATGGCGCAAAGGCTATAGGGAAACACCTGCAAACACCCTTTGCATGCTTTGCATCTCTTTAGCATGCTGTATCTGTTCGAGTGATTGCCTAGCAGAAGTCACTTCCCCACTACGCTGAGAAAATATCCTGCATCGTGTGCGAGAGGAATGGCTGAGCGCAAGACTGCTTTTCGCCATGCCCAAAGTACGTCTAGGCCGCAAACGGCCAAGGTCGGCCAGTGCTTTTGCCAGCGGCCAATTTGAGCATTAAAGTCTGCAAATGTCCGAGTGTGCTATGCCAACCCTGATATTCTATGATATTCTGATATCAAGTGCTCAGGAAGTCAGCTAGGTCCGCTAGGCCCTTTGCATTGCCTGGAGATGTTCGAGGAGAAGCGCACCCTTTTCTTCAAAATGCTGGTGCCACTACAATCTGTCGCTTTCGGTGTCGCGTGCAAAGCTCAAAAGGCAGTGTAATTCCCTAGGAATCTAAGCATTTACACCGCGTATTTACACCGCGCCAACTCCGCGAAGAGAGATGAACAAAACACATCTCTCATATTAGAATCATATCTCTATAATTGCCCAACAGGGTACAAGGCCAAAGATGGATTCTTCGGCGTTCCCTGGGACTGTAATGAATCAAGAGCAGCATGGCTGTCAGCCAAGCTTCAGCCTGTTGAATCAGGGCATAGGGCATCCGGATGCTGTCATGCACTGTCTATCTTGAAACTGTGCCCTATCATCTTTAAATATCTTTCATGGATCGAAGAAGAATGAAAAATAATGTAGAAAATAATGAAAGATGATAGAAGCATATAGATCGAAGCTCTCTTTAATCATCATCTCTCCTTGATGGAAGCAGGTGCTGCACTCCATGCAGTTGGCATAGGGACCTGCTGACCACCAAGGGATGGAAACTGCTGGGCACTGGTAATGTTTCCGGTGAAGGGACTGGCAGCAACTGCTTGGGGCACCACCACAGGCGCAGTTGTCACCTTGGACTCAATCACTGGCATCGACAAAGCCGTTGGATCATAGTCTTGCCTCGGTTTCTTGACTTGCGAAGCTCTTCCCAAACTCCGAAAATCTCCGAACTGCCCCTGACATCCCCTCACTCAATATCTTACTATTCAAATATCAACAGATATTCTTATCTATCCTTACTCAGGGGATCGAGACTGGAATCGAGAGCCGAGGAGCACATCGCCAGCACTGCCCCAAGTATATGCACCACCAGCACCTCCTTTCTTCGGTTCCTGATGGTAAGTGGAATAGGCCATGCGAGAGCGGCGATCCTTGTCTGCCACCTCTTTGATCACTCGAGGCGCCGCTACTGGTGCGGCATACATCGGCCCATTCGGCATAGGATAACTCGAATAAACAGGTGCTTGAATTGTCTGTGGTGCCCTCAGCAAAGCGACAGTCTGACTCTGACTGGTCATGATGAAATTCAAACAGGAAGAATGAAACATTGCAATCAACTCACGATAACTCACGTCCATACCGGTTGTTCACAATAATCATTCTGGGTACAAAAATCCAAGTCTCATTGCCGAGGTCATTGTTGGAGCGGCAGCGGCTGGTTGCATCACTGCTGGCCGTACTGTTGGAGCCATCATGGTTACAGGCTGAGCACCAGTGGCCTGGAAAAGAAAATCCCAAAGCAGGAAAGGAAAAACCCACGTAAGCAAGAACCCACATGAACCTGTTACATCCTTTTAAATCCTGTTACACGAACCTACAATCCAAAGATTCCAAAGCACCAAAAAAACTCTTGGCTGTCAAGTAGAGAACTCGTGGCAGCACACTCAGAAGAAATCCTGAAGTTGAACATTATCAGAACATCACTGAAGTTGGGCGCAAGTGGCTGGCTGTGCCGGACTGGATGTGACTATCACTGGTGGTCGTGCCCATGCACTGTTGACTGGTGCCACAGTCCTCAAAGCGAAAGTCTGACTTTCAATGCCATTGCTCTTCTGTCTCCGTCAAACCAGGAGTCTCAGTCTCAGGCTTACCATGTCTTACCCCACTTATGCGGTTCAGGGAGTAGCAAGTCATACCCTTGTCCACCCGCATCTCATAAGATTTCACAAGTTGTTACAAGAATGTTTCTCATCAGACTCACGCACTCTGTACACTACCTTCCCTTGGTCGCGTGAGGACTTTCAGAACCAAGCTATGGAATCACTCAATGAAACCCATCAAGTGGAGACACTAAGTGCATCTTTTTGTGCATCTTTTTTTTGCATCTAAGTGAAATTGAAATCTTTGAATTTCTGTCTCCACTGCGAGTTTCGGATTTCCAAGCGATGGAAACTGCTGCGCGCTCGCCAAGTTGGCTGTGAAAGGGCTGGCTGCCATGACAGTCTGCTGTACGACCGGTGCACCTGTGACGACCTTCACGGGCTGTTGCACGTTGCTCGCCTTGGTAAACAATGCGAACTTACTGCCCTAGAACTGCCCTTGCTTCCCCAGTGGCGCAGCATAACTCAATGCGTGGCACTGCAGGAGGCACCAGCTATCGGTGAATGATGTAAAATGATAAAAATGACAACTTCTTCATTGGACAACACCACGTAGTTGGGCCTTGCCCGCACCGAATGCATGTGACACGCATTGCGACGCCCTACCGAACAAGAAGCAGCAGTGGAATCCAGCCCAAATCGTGCTTTCTTTTTCGTACTTGAAATGCCATGTCGGTCTTGATGGCTTGGAGTGTTTCATGATACAAATGCCAACAAAATAAACTGCTTTCTCAGAGCGCGAGCACATCATTATTTTGAGGTTGCAAAAATATGCACATATTCCAATGACCAATGCTGTGTTTGCTTGCGAAAGTATGTGCAGTGGACATCTGCATGTGCATAAGAACTTGTGCTGGAACAATGGCATCATAGCTAAACTTTAATTCATTAAATGCATACACATGAAACATCGATATTATGAAGATTGCGTGAGATTGTTTATGATTACACGCACATCTTATATGTTTATGTATTAGTATAGATACAGAGATTGGTCTGCATGTATCTTTATCATCGCTCTTTATCATTAGAGAGATTGGGTATGAGTGACTGACCTGAAGTACCTGATGCATCTACCCAAATGATGAGTGCAACAAGCAGATGGGCTGAGGAGCATCAAAGTCCATGGAGGCATCTGTCGCTGAACCCCATGTGAAGGCACCACCAGCGCCACCCTTCTTTGGTGGGGCATGGACGGTGGATATGGCCATTCGCGATCGTCGATCTCTATCCGCATCGGTCGCCATCTTTCAAACTTCTGAAATCGCAAAGCCACCGTCGCTTGAGCACTACTAGCAGCGGGCAAAGTGTGACAACGCACACATTTTCAAAGTCACACGTTCGGAAACTCCCTGGTACATCCTGTTGCCATATTGGCCATAAGACTATGCTACGATCATGTCACTGATAGGGACCTCATCTGGGGCAAGCTCCATCGTGTCCAGGGGGGCATGACGAGCCAGGCAGCAAATCAGCAAACCCAAGCAAAACAGGAAGGCAAGAACCCAAGCCCGGCACAAGCACAGCGAAGGAAACAACAGAAAACAAAGGCAAAACTAGGACAGCAGCACAACCGAGGAACATCAACAACATCAACAACTAACTGATATCAAATCAAATTGAGATCAAGAAGGCCTTGACTGAAGGGGATGAAAATGAGGAAGGCAAGGACCAGGGCGTACGAAAGTTTGGAAAAGTCTCTGAGCGCTCTGAACATATACAGCAAGAAGATGATTTGAGAGTAGGCAGTCGAATTTGTGCAATTAAGGATCTAAGATCTCTACAGCAAAAGGATTCGCAATGCCGCTATTGGAAACGCAAAGCATGCAAGATCTGATCTGAACATCTGGAAACGACCTACTCTGGTACCCTCCGAACAAATGATGAGCACCTTCCCTGGCACTTCGTCAGAATTCTGGGAAAACCTTTCTGTCGCAAATGGCTGAGATGAAATGAGAGCGTCGGCGAGTCTGCAAGATTGGTTTAGTCCGCCTGCAACTTGAATTGCAGCCGTAGAAATGAACGTAGTGAAACATGTTGCGAACTCGCCGTAGGTGGAACATCAAGAAACGACTTGAACACTACTACAACTTGCGCCCTAGGAACAAGAAAGTGGCCAAGCGTTTCTCTTCCCATTCCCCATGACATCCTGTAGCGTCATAAGCGCCCACGACATGAACGCCACACGCCCCTGCTGCATTGAAACACGGCTTAGATTCAGAACGTCCCGCACACACATACACACACGTACATGCCACAGAAGGAACACAAAAACTATCAAAGACAGAGTCAAAGACGGTTCTGCTTGAGGATTCTCTGCAAATCTGCAGGGTCTCACAAGCCATCGCAAGTCCAGTCCACGCGTCAGCACAGTGAGTGCAGGTGGTAGTAACAGTTGTTTACTAGTAATAGTAGTAGTAAAACTGAAGTAACACAACAAAAGTAGTAGCATCCGTAGCACTAGTAGCAATAGCAGTAGTAGTCGGACAAGAACTAGAAATAGAAGTAGCAGTGGTAGTAGATGGTAGTAGTAAGAAGAATATCAAAAATAGATCAGAAAAGTCTGAATTTTCTTTCAGATCCTTTCAGATTCTTTGAGAATGGGACTTGGCTCTGCGCTGATGTACTTCAAACTGCCATTCCTGTAGCGCAAAATGCGATTTGCATTGCGCCAAGGCTTCATCGCTGTGAGAAGAATTTCCATCTCTGAAGACACAAAAATGTGACTTCTTTCTTTACTCGATCTTTTTCTGTATCTATTTCTGCCTTCTTTTCTCTCTCTCCCTCTTCTCACAAAACAACGCTTTGATTGAACAAACCGGGCACGATCACCAATGTGTACCGACACATGACTTGCAACTTCAACTTCCATATGGTTCCATCACACCAAGACCATCCAAGACCTAGAGATACCAAGAGGGTCAAAGCTCATGATCCATTTCAAGACTTTTGGGAATTACAATCGCAATCATTTTGTCCGAGACCCAGCCTGCACCAGCATCCCAACACGGTGGCACATTCCTCCCCTTGACTTGGTCGAAGCAAGCGGAAAATGGCATCCGACACGATAGGAATCCTTGGAACTGAAAAGGAAAACTCAAGAAAATACTCTCTTTTCTTCTGTCTCTCTCTCCCTCTCTTTCTCTCTTTCTCCATTTCTTTTCCCTCTCTCTCTCTTTGTTCTACATTTGTTTTCTCCTTTGTTCATTATTTTTTTCTTTCTTTTCTTCTTGTGACTAAAGCGTCAAAATGTAACAAGGGCCCCTGAGGATTCTCCTATGCTGCCAGGTCACAACAGCTGAGCCCGGTCCAAAATACGCGCGAAAGGCTTCCTGTTGCAGCGGTGCTGACAGCCTGATCGTGTGAAAGACTTTCACTTTAACCATCCCCATCGGCGGCACCGCATCAATGAATGGACATTGCTGGGGGTACCACACAGTCGTCAGGATCACATGCATGTGCCCGGACTCTCTCTCTCTCTCTCTGAATCTCTCTCTCTGTCTGTTTTGCAATCATTTTCAGCCGGGAGCACAGACAAACATCCCAAGGAACAGCTGTAAGTACCAAAAAATCTTCATTAGGTACTTGAATATACTTGAATATACTTAAATCATCTTAAATCATCAAGTATTCATTGTGAATACAATCAACATAATCAACATCTTCTTCTCAGATCTCCTCAGATCTTCAGCGTTGAACCGTCCTTGGTTGGAGAGGATGCACCACCAAACGAATTCTGGGCAGGGCCAAGGCCTTGGTCACGGCAGCCTACAGGATCCGTCAACGGAAAGAACTCTAACGATCTTCTTTTCACTCTCACCGACTCTCACTCTCCTTCTTTCATTTTTGTCTTCCTTCCTTTTTCCCTCTTTTATCAAACTTTTATCCTTTTCATTTCCTTCTTCGAATTTAGAACTGCCATGATCGACACCCCAATTGGAGCTTCGGAAGCTGCAGGCTTTTTTCGCTTTGAAAGGTGCAGCTTTGCAAACGACATCCCCGGCATGACGTACATCTGCCGGAAGCCCTCTTCAGGGTGCAAAAAGACTTAGCAAAAGAAGTGCTATGCGAATCTATGAAACTTCGGCGCTGCCTTCAGCTTCCCAACACTGTCTAACTCACTCTAACTGTTAGTCTAACTCCGTCACTTCAAGATGTTCGATGCTACAGGTGGTTTAGTCTGGTGATTTCTATTTATGATTTGCTAGGCTTCTGTACTCTTTCTGACTCCAGCTCAAGAGACCGTGAGACTTTGACAATGAAGGGAGGCTCTTAAAACGCTGCCATTTAGTCTGCTCTGAAAAATCAGAAGAGGCCTAGGTCGAGGGCTCAAGAATTCAACTTGAAAATAGAAAAGGAAAAGAACAAATAAGAAAAAATGCACTCAAATAAGAAAAAAGAAAACATAAGAAAACCATGTTTTGCGCACAGAATTACAGCCAATAGTCCATTGCCCAAATGCTGGGAGCCTCAAAAGTTGGAAAGTTGGCTGTCGCCAAGTCGACACTTCTTAAACGTTGGCTTACGTTTGCTCCTCGCACATGTTAGCGCATAGGCGAAAGAAAGGTGCAGCTTTGCATTGCCAAGTGGCCAAAGAATCCCCAAGTCGGCCTCTCTCCACGATCTGCTTCATCTTTCATGGCAATCCGCCCATCCTGTCTTGAAGGAAGGCGCCAATACATCATGGGTTCCTTATCGTTTTGAAAATCAATTCTCAGAGTCTGCCCCACCATCAGGGACTCCAAAGTCCAATGGATTGCCAGGGGAAGCTCTTAACGGATCCTAACGATTTTTTGTACAGCGTTGCTTGAACATCTTGAAACCTTGCATCAATAGTGCTCACTGTATCCATGGCTACTTTGAACGTAAGCGAGATGGGAACTGAGACATACTGAGATTCTGTGACCGGCCACCCCCTGATACCCCCTGCCCTCCAAATATCTCCAAATCCAAAGAAAACAAACATCTTGAAAGCTCCTCCATGATTGCCCGCTTCATTTCTTCGAAATCCACGTAGCCATCTTGATTCTCATCCATGCTCTCCAGAACCTTCTGGTAATCGCTTGGGTCAGTTTATTGGGTATGAATGAACATGAATGAACATGAATGAACATCCTCTCGGTCGGTTACTTCATCTATCAAATTGCCAGTATAGGGAAACATGTTCATTAGATTCCAATCACTTCAGCGCACACATGCGCCCCCACATACACCGAAACACAACCATGCACACATAACGGCCATGTATAATTGCATATAATATATAATGGCACGCGCACGCACGCATATATACTTGTGTCACTTGTATATGGCACTCCCCATTACCTACAGTGCCATATACAGTATACTTGTCTATGGGTTCTTTGTTTTTCAGTTTTTAGTGAAGGGGGTGCCGTATAGACAAATGCACAAACACAGGTTCCTGTACTTAGAGAATTTCTGATCACAGCCTCGAGCCTGACTTCAAGTCTGAACCGCACGGATCCATGGACCTATTATGTACTTGTAATGTAGCTCTCCCGGAGCAGAAATGAGCAGTGACAATGAGTGCATTATTTACCAAGGAAAATGAACGACCCCATTACAGTAATGCTCAATTCAATGAATCAAATACACAGCAGAATGGAATAAAACATGTTAAACAGGCGAAACATCGCAATAAAAACAATAGACCTAACAAGAATAATCCTAGCTGCACTAGTCGCATTAGTAGTGATAGCAGTAATGGCAGAAATAACAAACATACAATATCATACAATAGCAATAGCACTGACTCTGGAAACTTTTCAACCAAAAATACTTCTCTGCGCTCAAAGTGTTTTTTTTGGGCTGTGGTAAATAAGTGCGAATAGCCCCGCAATTCACACACCTTGTGGCAACATAGGGTTGGGGGGCTGACATATAATGGCATATGCAAATATAAATAATTCAAAAAACACATGGTAGCCCCCCCAAAATCCATATTTGATGTGATTTTCAATGTATTTACAATGTTTTATACTCATTTTTTGGGTATGAATTTTGAGGCATTTTTTTAGCATTCTGTATGGCCTTTTGTGGAGGGGGGGGTGCCATATAGGGTTTAGGGTTTGAAATGTTGATTTTGATTTTTTCCTGCACTTAAGCATTTTAGACTCACATGAAGGAATGCATTCTTGGGTACTTAGGGCATTTGCATTCACAAAGAATGCATTCAGAACGCATTCTTCCTCAAAACCAAGATCCAAGATCCAAGATCCCCACAAGACTCCTGACTAAAATCTCGGATTCAGGGCTTGCCAGAATACACTTTCCAATCCAAGATTTTGGTCAGGAGTCTTGTGGGAATCTTGGATCTTAGATCTTGGTTTCGGGGAAGAATGCATTCTGAATGCATTCTTTGTGAGTGCAAATGTCCTAAGTGCAGGGAAAAATCACATTCAACATTCCAAACCAAACCCTAAACTACTACCCTGCGTGTCTGTATTTAGGGTATGGCAGCCCCCCCTGAATACAACCAAAAAAATGTAGAGCATGAAACAATAGAGCATTAACACATACACCATTTATTTGGATTTACCCTATATGATTATGTTTATTCAAGATTCAAGTATGTATCATTTAGTCATGCTCTATTCAGTTGTGCCTTGCTTGCTTCCAATAAAACATATTGTATGCAATTTTGCCCAATGTTTCGGCCTGTTTAAGAATCTCCTATTTGATTCAGTCTCATATGTGCTCTATGCTATTTTCCCCTGGTTGTTATTACTATTTGATTTTACCATATTCAATCTTGCATTGGATCATTCTTTTTGTCTCCGAATGGGATATTGAATTATATCTAGTATGTTCAATTATGCCGTAGTATGGCACCATGAAGCCATAACTAAATAGGCTGCGGCTTTAAGCATTGTAAATACGGTACATATAAGGTATAACTGCACAAAGCAAGACCAAAAACGCGTCATAAGGCATAATTACATGGGAAATTAGCAACTAGAACACAGTCAGCCTATAATGCGATAGGGCATTACTAGCTAGGCCAAATGTAGGACAGCATCACTAGCTAGGCCAAATGTAGGACAGCATCTTCAAAGAGGCCATAAGTCAACAGAACACAATAAAGTAGGGTAACATTAAGTAGACTATGATTAAATAGGCCGTAATTAATCTATTGAAGAGGGCACAATTAAATGACACACAATTAGGACACAATGCATGAATAGGAAATCATCAAATAATCCCCATAAAGACAATAATGAAATAAGATATTCTTGACAGGTCAAATATACAGCACAATCCATTTGACTGAAATATGTGTATTTTATTGTCTTCCAGTATGGCACCACCAACCTATGATTACAAAGGTTTTTATCATTACAAATGGGGTAAATATAAGGCCTAATTAGATAAAGCATCATTAAAGATAGGTCATTATTAATCAAAATCTGAGTACTTAGAAATAATCAAATACGGCACGAGCAGGCTATAATGCAATCAGATATAGTCAAGTAGGCTAAATATAGGGCAGCAAATTTGAATAGACCATGAATAAATAGACAACAATTAGATAGAGCAGAATTAAGTAAAAAATACACACATATGTCACCATTAAGGAAGACACATATCATATGAAAATATGAAATTATGAATAGATAGACCCGATGAAGGTCATAATCAAATAATATATCTTAATATAGGTCAAGTCATTGGTATAATTGAAGAATCATTTCAAATGGACCTCAATCAAATAGGGCGTAGTGAAATAATGCAAAAGTAAAACGATATAACTAAGTAGGAGATAATTAGGCTATAATGAAATCAGCATAATCAAACAAAAACTAAAACAACACATGTATGCTGGCAAAATCCACGTCAAATATGTTTTTTTTTTTTTTTTGGGGGGGGGGGTAGCAAATATACATATGTATATATATATATTATGTGTATAGTATACGTATGTATTACATTTGCATAATCTTACATATGTGTATAATGCATTCATGTATCTACGTAAGTAGGTGAGTATGTATATGGGCACATAAAGACGGATATGTATGTATGTGCGTATGGGCGTAAGTGTGCAAGTATGCATATATGCATGCAAATGCTGTATGCAAAGGTGCTTGTATCTGTATGCATATGTGCTTGTATCTGTCTGTCTGTCTGTATGTAGGTAGGTAGGTATGAATGTATGATTGCCTACATGTACGTACGCATGTATGCGTACGCGTATGTTCATCTATGGAAATGTGTGATCATGTTTGTAAATGTATGCTTGCCTGCGTATGTATGTACATATCGCATCATATCGTGGTATATATAAATCTATTTATACATATGTATATACATATGTATTCTCATTTGCATCGTAAACATACATACATTCAATATATATATATATAAATAAATAAATAAATATCTCTCTCTCTCTCTCTCGGTCTCTCCATCTCTGTCAGACTTAGCAGCAAAAGCAGCTCTAGCGCCGAGTGCCTCGTCTACATCTTCGTAAGCGCAATCGAAGGCATCACTTTGGAGCATGGCGCGGAGCTCGGAGTAGCTCAAATGGCCATCACGGTTTCGATCCATCCTGCAGTTAAGGATCGGGGGCCTCGGGAGAACTAAACGCAGGGGGCTTAGAGCTCTTAAGGCGAATCTTTTTGGACATCTTTGATTTTTGCATTCTACATATCACCATCTTCAGGGCAACGGGAGGTATCCAAAAGCAAGGCTGCGATAGGCTGCAGCCCAAGGAACTCATTGAATAAATTTGTCACCAGCCTCGCGGCGACCATCGAGCAATGAAACGGGATGAAACTTGAGGGAAATACGGGTCGAATAGGCAATGAAATGAGCACGAAGGTATGCAAATGTATGCAGCCATCAGGTAGACCCATATGACCTATGCCATTGCCTGTGCAATGTTTAAAGTGTGGCAGCTTGAGAAGTATTGAGAAGCATGTGCACCGATTCTTTCAGCTATCTGCCGCTTTGTCTTCAGCCAAGAGACTGATTGCTGCGCTTCTCCTTCTCCTGATCTGTTCCATCTGACTTACACCGCCGAGCGGGAATAGGTCAATTCCAAGGAAAAGTTAGCTCAATGCATTCAATGCAACGTTTGCAACACCTTCAAATGATTGATGATGGTAAAGCTAATGATGGAGTGAAGCTACCAATAGATAGCGGCTAAACTCATGGTAGTTCATGGTACTTGTAGCTCATTCCAGGCCTATCTCATATCTGCACATGCAAGCGTGACACGGTGCCTCAATCACCTCCTTCAAGAGGTTCACATAGTTGACCACAGGGCCCTGTGCACGAGGATTGAGACAACATGATTGAATGCGCTTTGGGGAAGTCAACACCTTGCGAATTCCATTGGTCCAGGGAGCACAACTGTCTTATCCTTCACAAATGAGAGCCATTTGGCCACGCCCTGGTCAAGCGGAGTCCTTCGCCACATAGGTCGCAAAATTTTGCAAAACCTTGGCTTCGCGTGCAAAGATGTTGGCGAAGGGGATAAAGGCTGAGCAAATTAAAGACATTCAACGTGTATCAACATGTCATGATATGTCATGATTTGCCCTTGGCAAATGTCAAATTGCAGAGCCTGTCAGGCAAGAAGCATCCGGAGAAGCGCCGTAAGCAGAAACTACTTCAATAAACCTTGGCCGGTGCCAAGTGCTCAAGTTGTCGTTGTTGCCACTTTGATCCTCGAACAATTATAATAAGACATCAGAGTAATATGCTTATTCTATGCTTATTTATTGGGATATCACCATTGCAAATATTGTCAGTGCATCAAGAAAAATCAGGAACAACGCCGGCAGTCTCCCTCTCTCTCTCTCTCTGTCGCTTGGCATCTCTGTTTCAATGCTCAGGTTAGCTAAACGCCACAGGCGAGCTTATGGCCGGCAGCCGGTGTACATATGCCAACCAGTGTTGCAATTTGAACGCTAGAGCAGGCTATAGCCTTTTCATTCGGCTGAGCTAAACGTACTGAAGCTCCAATGATGATTAAATCCGATTAAATCATTCAGTGTGTGGCGGCTCCGTTGTGAAGATCTGCCAAGTAGCTTTGCTGTGCTGACGGTCGGTTGCTGCATGGCCTTGGGGACTGAAGAAACAACTGAACAATAACTTGCCAGAGTGTGGTTCCTATCATCTCATGATATGATAAGAATGCATGCACACAGCTTAAGTGCGTGTTTGTTTGACACAATGTTTTTTTAACACGACGGCATGCTTGAGCAAATTCAACAATTGATAGCATGTAAACACCTCAAGGCGTAAGCGAGACGACGAAGGAGGGTAACCCAGCAGTGCTTAGGATAACATCATGAGATGAAAAACGATGCATGTACCACCTTTTTTCACTTTCATCTATGACCATATACATCTATGTACACACATGCCATATGTGTATATACATATTAATCCTTAAAAGCTGAAATAATGTAAATATAAACAAAGAAAAAAAAAATATATATATATACATATAGATATATTTAAATATATACATATATACCCGCGGGGACCAAGGTTCTCCGATGAGGTTGACAGGTTGGGTTGGGTTGGGTGGGGTGGGGTGGGGCGGAGCATGTTAACGTTCGCTTGCATGTGCCAACGACACGTTGATGCTTCGTAGCTGCCACGTTGATGTTGGTGCTATGTTGAAGTTAAAATTGACTTGCGTGTGCCACGTTGATGTTGATTTGCCACGTTGATGCTACGTTGAAGTTAAAGTTGACTTGCGTGTGCCACGTTGAAGTTGATTTGCCACGTTGATGCTACGTTGAGGTTGATTTGCCACGTTGATGCTACGTTGAGGTTAACAGATTGGGTGGGGTGGGGTGGGGTGGGGTGGGTCTGCAGTCTGTCACCAATGACGAAGTGGAGCATAGAAACGTGCAGGCCGTCCACCACCTGAACAAACGACCGGGACTGCAAACTGTGTTGACTGCGCGAAAAATTTCAGAGAGTTGTCCATGAAAAGTGTGCGTCCAGCGTCCCAAGTTTTTGATTCAGCTTTGTGGCAACGTTAGAAAGGACAAAAACAGGCTGACTGTCAGGACTCTGGATTTTTGTGGGCGGTACGAAATGCTGCAAATACCATGAAATTATGATCCACGTTCATTTTGACTGAGGATTTTCACTGAATTGTGCTTCCCTTTTGTTATAACATGACATGCGCACATGAAAAACATGCTCAAAACCCACACGAAGCGCAAATTTGCCTTCAGGGCGTGAAAGGAATAGACTCCATGTTGATGCAGTTGCGCCGGATGAAATTAAAATTCATCCGGCGTCCGGCTATTTTCTGGACAAACAAGTATCATGATTTTTTTCGTTTTGCTTCAGCCAGAACGTAATTGTGGAAAATTCATCATGCATGCGTTGATGTCATATCGGAGAACCTAGGTCCCCGAGCGTATATTTATATATATATATATATCTAACTATCTACATCAAAATCAATCTATATGCACATATCTGTTCTATATACTAATACATGTGCAATCATGTGCATATACATTTCATATAGCGATTGGCATAGCGATTGGCCACGTGGCATACATGTCACACCCGTCACCACGCTGTGCCGAAGGAACTTGGCCAAACTGCTGGAGTTGGTCCAAACGCGCCTGGAGCGAACGCCTGGGGCGACGCCATGAGGAGATTTGGCCGGCAAACCCCTTAGCATAACACAATAGTACCTGAGTAGTGACAGTCATTCGCAAGACCTTAACCATAGAAGCAAAAACTGCAAATCATTCAAAAGATAGAAAACAAACATATCTTTGTAAAATGGTCAAACTTTTACAAATTAAATTCTACTTCGAGGGGCAACTCCTGAAGGTTGCAAGTCTCACAGAGTTCATTCACAAGATCGCTCCTGGCAGCTGAAACCAAGTTGTCCGTGCTTCCCTGAGGCTCCCATGTGAAGGCAAAGGATGTCAAATCAGGATGTCCTATGGGTGTCTTGATATGTCTTGCATGGCCAATTGGGGAACAACCTGCAGCATAGCTTGGTGATGGTTTGCCTACTCTTTCAAGTTGACCTCTCTGTCTGCACGAATGCCTTTTCATCTCTTTAGCCGCCACTGCTTTTTGGATGGGAATTGTTGTTTGACAATTGGTTTCAGAAAGAGCCCAAGGTCGGTACAGGTACAGCGGATGTTGATGAATCGGGGTTCATGCTTCTCATCCAACGCATGCAACCCCTGGCTGTGCTAGCAACATGTGCAACCAATCATTGCCCATGGGTAGCAAAAGGATTGTCTGACTATCCATTAAAGTATGCACCACTAAAAAATACGGATTGAAAGAACATAACAATACATGACTCATATCCTTGAGACCTGCAGAAATGTCGCTTGTCAGTCCTGCAAACTGCCTCCTTGGACCTATGGACCTCGGGACGGGATTCCGACAGCCATGGCATAGTCCAAAGGAGATGTAAAAAACGGAGTGCTTGGTCCTTGTTTCGCCCTCAAAAACCTCACATCTTCATCTTGAAGCTTTCCTCTTCATACTTTTTTTCTATTCTTCCCCTACCCTTTCCGAAGAAATTATTCGAACCGAATCGGCACTAAGAATCGCACTATGGCTGCCAAATTTGGCGCCGGAAGGACGAGGGCAGAATTCGACTGAAACCAGGGATCCTCAGTCGAAAGGCGGATTGCATGTTGCAGTTCACAAAGTTCCCCACACGCAATCAATAAATATCAATAGCCAAGTTCGCCAAGCCACTTTGATACATGATGTCAATGACATCAACACATTACAATAGTACTAATGCTTCTGAATCGAAGAAAAATGCATTTACTTCTGCAATCAATATGAAAATGTACAGTATCAAATGGATTCAAATGGCACCTGGTTTAAAACCCTAGGCCACCGTTTGATATATGTGAAGTCATTGATCTCGTTGCAAGTCTATATAATAACAACTTTCTCTCTCTCTTTCTCGATCTCACTCTCTGCATCTCCTATTCTATTCTCTTTCTCATACTGTTACCAATCGATTTATCATTGCTTTTCTTTCTCGTTCCCTCTTTCTCTCTTTGTCTCTCTCTCTCTCTCTCATTCTCTTTCTGCAATGATTTGTTTCATCGCTTGACTGATAAAAAGGTGACAGGGCTCTCTCAGAAGCGCTGCGGCCCTCGGCCGATGTTCCTTCCTCAGCCCATCCAAAAAAACAAAAAGAAAGTTTGTTGATGTAATTTGATGTAATTCATGTATGTGTTTGTTAGTTTTTTTTGAACAAATGTTACAAATGTGGTTCCTTATTGGATTGAATTCTTTTGATTCAAATGACTGCTGGTCGACTAATTGCATTTCTTTGGCCATCCTGCCGTGAGATTGACACAAATACCATCACTTTGACGTGGTCAGCTGGCAAATACTGCGTCCTCCCACGCCCAAACTCTGAGTGCCAAAAGCTCTTGGCTCCAGACTGTTTTTGAAGCATCGATGCCACCACCCGACTCAGTTCTCCTTGGCTACAACACTTCTTGCCATTTCGAATCCACCTCTTCCCTGAAATTCTGTTATCGAATAGGGTCAAGCCCTCCTTTGAGAACTATGGAGAACTGGTGTTCCCAATGCCAAACAAACGTCCCTTTTCCATACTCCCAGCTGAGCCAAATCTCTGAGGAAAAGTTGATACGTCCCTTGTCTCTAAATTCTAAATGTGAGTGTTGTTTGTGTTTCTCCAAGTGGCTCCATTGTGTTGGGAATTGATGCCAAGGCGGTGAAGCTTCAGCCGTGGCTTGGGCCAACTGCACAAAGTCCTCGGTCATTGCGGGCACGTCCGTGGTGTCTGAAAGATAACGATCCCTTCTTCAAATTTGAAAGATTTAAAAGTAATGTTTTTTTTTCCCATCGCCATCCCTATATATATATATATATTTATTTATTTGCTATTATTTGCTTATTTGTTTATATCTCTAGGCAACTTCAAATTACGCTGTCTTTTTTCTGACAGTGTAACTTTCATTAACTTTCTAGATTCAAGAAAAAAGTTAAAAAAACAGTATGTATTCTGTCAAAGGAGTCTTTAAATTGTCGTGCTGTAGGGTGATCCGATCCCAGAGGTGCTTCCTCTTGGTGCAACAGTTCTGCCATGCTCCCAAGGATCGCTCCTCTTTGGAGAGCTCTCTCTCTCTCTCTCCATCTTGATGCGTTTTGTAGAAGTCGCAATGCCAACAAAAACATCAAAGCTAAGCTATTCTGGATTTGCACCTGTCTAACCTCAGCAAAGCATTGCCAAACAATGTGAATTCAACATTCAACATCAGTGCAGGCAGGCATCAGCACCTTCT
Organism: Symbiodinium kawagutii; assembly: GCA_009767595.1. Lineage (NCBI taxonomy): Eukaryota > Dinophyceae > Suessiales > Symbiodiniaceae > Symbiodinium > Symbiodinium kawagutii. The sequence continues at coordinate 127,099 of VSDK01000024.1, forward strand.
TGGAAAATTCCACGCACAGAGCCATCATCGGAAGGAACCCGTCCGGACAGCATTTGGAAAAACACGACCTGAATGCAACGCGCATTCAATGTTACGAGCATTCAATGTTGCCATCTGTGTAAAATTTCAGCTGGCGATGACAAACATAATCAAAAGATATCAAAAGTAGCACCAACTCCACATATAGTTGTACCGCCCATGCAATTGGGGGGATGAGTTGGGTACTGCTCTCATGGGTCGCAATGCGGAAGGTGGGTATGCTACTGCAACCAGACAACATAATGTTTGGGAGACGGCGCTACGCATCTACCAGTTGAGGTTACCCAACCAAGTAGAACCAGCAAAATGCATCAACAGAATGATCAGACTGATTGATCTTCCTTACTCTCAGCATGTTAGCTCGCAAAAAAACACATGAACCTGCCAGGTTTCGAGAAAAATGAGTTGTATGGATCCTATCCGAAGTAGTTCTTGCCCCCCTCGGAAACCACATGCGCAAAGCCAAAACAAAGAACATCTGAGATGGGTGGCAGCCTCGGGCTGCTCAGCAAGGGAACACCAGGCCAAACAGAGTGGGTCAGGTCACATGGTTTTATGATGTATGGAAACTCCAAACAGCTCTTTGAAGTGTGATGCAACGCGTGCAACCAACACCAAGCTACACTAGCATTCGCAATAATGGAGAACTATGGCTGTTGTCCCTATCTTTTGCAGATGCGAACCATCGCCCTCCAAACAGATTTGGCCGAAACATTCAGAAGGGAACCATTGCTGCATGATTTTATACCAGCGATTTCAATCTGTGAGGCAGCCCTAGCACCCCCAGCGTGCCGACACGTCAAACACATAAACATTCCCGGGTTACCAGTCACAAGCCATACAGTACCAGCTGATCATGAGTATCCGATACATTTTAGATCGAGTAAAAACATGTAAAAACGCCATAGCTTTGAACGGAGTGAAATCTCAACGTTTCACAAAGTTCTGCTGCAGAAGCACCCATAAATACCATTAAATCATTAAGCTTTTTTTCGAGAATTGCTGCTATGGCCGTCCAGCCTTCCAGGTAAATGGAGAGTGGGATCTGCGCATTGGCTGGACCCATGTTGAATTCAAAATAAAACTCCGGGGCAGTTTCTGCCCCAGACTCCAGGGCAGTTTCTACTGATTCTCTTGCAGCTTCTCCCTCATTGCAGCCGACTGATTGAACCGGATATCCCGAACCACCTAAGATCGGCCCAGTAGGCCTGGTTGAATCAGATTCACAAATTGAAGAATCCGTTCAATGGCAGCAACGTGGACAGCAACCAACAAGGAACAAGAATGAGAAGTTGGGGATGAAATCGGAACGGTGGGTCTTCAAGCACGAAGTTGTGTATGATGACTTGTGGCCGGTGCATCACTTTCTCGTGCCACTGAAGGCTGATGGTTGCGTGATAAAGGCTAAGGGTGTGTGTAAAAGAGTGATGAAGCTCATACACAAGGCCAGGTGACAAGATATATGATAAAATCTGAGAAGGATCCGAATAGTTTGGTTATATTCATGATCTCTGTTGGTGGAAGTAAACGCCGTCATGGCTGTTCGAATTGCCATGTTGTGGTCATGTCACGCTAGATTCTGTTTGTTCCGTGTTTTTGCAGGGCCGGTATCGCCGTTGCAAATGAATGTTGGGCGGGGCTGGGAAGAAGTTTGGAAGGGCGTGACGCCTACCCTCTCGTTGCTCAATGTTGCTTACAATTTTCTGCTTTCGGTGCCCTTCAAAGAACCTTAGCAATTCGAGAAAAAAGAGAAAAATAGAAGAGCACACAAGGCATCGAGAGAGAAAGCATGGAAACCCAAAAGACACACAAAAGGAACAAGCAGAAACGAGCAAGCAGCAACACCGCAGAATCAAATCGAAAAAAAAGAAATAAGAAAGACAGCGAGTAAACACACAGATCCACGAAGCAAAAAAAAGCAAACAAAAAACGCGAGAGGATGGGAGACTGACTACGAAGATGCTGGCGACAATGACAACTATTTTCGCAATGGTCATGGTGACGTTGAAAGTAATTGTGCTAGTGGAAAAGCTGCTGATGATGATGATGATGATGATGATGATGATGATGATGATGATGATTGTGATAGTGGCCAAGGCGATGATAAAACAAGAAGTTTGACGAGATGCCATTGCTGATGGTGAAGATTGTGGTGAAAACGATAGTGACGGTAGTGATGATACTAATGATCACATAGTAATGACAGCGATCGAGCAGTGGTAGTGCTGAGGAGGAAGCACCAGGGGCATGAAGAGGTTCACCACAAGCAACACCGCGATCCAATGGCGAGACGTCTGTCTAATCTCAAAACCGTTTCACAGCTGGCGCCGTGAATGATGATGTGGAAAATTGTGAATACTGAATATGAAAAGTGAAAAACAGCACAAATGTAGACAAAGGTGTGTGTAGATAGCAAGAAAGATACAAACAGATTAACATCTTCAGCTGAACAAAAGAAGAAGTACTGAGCTTAGCCACGCAAATGGTTCCACAGCTTCAGACCACAGCTTTCCTGCACCCGGTCATGTGCTGCCGTAAGCACCTCCTGTGCCTCAGTTCAGCCCATTTCACCGAGGTATTGCAAGCACGGTGATGTAGCACTAAAGATGTGAGAAAGGTCGGCCTATCCAAATTGAATGCATCGAACTCATCCGGGAGAAAAGAGGAGGAAAGGAACATAGTCTAACATAGTGATGCTTTCTTTTGATGCATGTCGCACAACCCACTTTTAAAAAAAATCATCAAAACAACATGACATAACATGACCATCAGCAAGCCAGCGGCTCCTTTCAGGTACACGTGGATCATGCAGGATTGAGGCGTTGGTGGTTCAAATCGAAGTATTCGTGAGATCATCGCATGGCTGGAGATTGCTTCCACAAGTTGATGGAGTTTAGCATATCTCTGTTCAAAGGATCCCGACAAAGTTCGAAACTGCTCTCCTCAGCGTGGTCCCACTGATCAATGAACCCCCACATCCACAAGGGAAAGTGCGCTAAAATGACAAAAATCGGTGCAAAACCAAAAGCGTGCAACATGAAAAAAACAATCATGCGCATGTGAAAGAGCACGAAACCAATAGACACAAAGGAAAACGGTGCAAAGCCGTGCTGTCCTCAGACCGGTCTCTTGCATCTATCCAGTGGGGAGCGTGCGTAAAGGCACTGCCTCCCAAGCGGACCTGCCAGTCTGAAGCCAAAGCAATGTGAGAGCATGATGAGGAGAGCGTCGCCCCGCTCATTCCCCCAAATCCTTTATACCTGAGAGAAGCAACTCATTTCCAAATCTGTCAGTTTTGCAAACTTGGTCTGGCAAGGAAACAATTCCGAAACACTAGAAAAAATCTACTCTGAGCCAATGGAAAGACGCCACGACAAATAGATAGAATCAAAGAGGCCGCACAATTCTTCACGTTGGACTTGAAGTGCAGAGTAGAATGGTAAAGCTTCACTCAGCCGAGCTCCATCCATATGCAAACGAGCACCTGCTGCCTTTACGAGGTGTGCGATCTTACTGAGCTCTGCCCAAGAGATGCAGCGACCCCCATTCATGCGATGCGGGATCTCGATGACTACCTGAGGAAATGGGTCAGCGAAAACAAACAACTATGTATAAAGAAGACTACGTACGAGTAGAGATGAGTATATAGAGTACAAATGAGTACAGTAGTAAAAAGCAGCGTCATCACAAGTCATCACTCCTCAAACGAAATTCTGTGGATCTCGCCCTCAGGGGAGGTCATGGACTTTCTGGTGAGCTACCACATCCCCCGCACGTGGGCATCCAGGTTGGAAATCTTCACTTCGAAAGGGCCGCTCAAACTGACCCACCACCAGTACATTGAAGGCAGGCAATCTGTCAATCTCCAACTGCGCCCTTTTGGATTGCAAGGCTCCTGGCTGCGGAGCGATGTCGCCATGTAGGAGGACCCGATCAATCAGATCAAATCATGCTAAGCAAATGGATGCAAATGGATCAGTTTCAAATCATTTTACGTTACGAACATGTCAACAATTTCTTGTTTTGCAATCTCTTGTTTGGCTGCCAGAGGTCCGTCACGTAGACAGTCGTGATGGATCAGGTGCGAGCTGGGATGAAGAATTAGCCTTCCACATCTGCCACTTGATCTCTCAGCCTCTTGGAAGTGCGCGTGGATAGCTGCACGCTGAGCCAAAGTCCCAGTCGCGAAAAATCTTCCTGCCTTCACGCTGCAAGGCTTCCCAAGCACCGAGAAGGCAGAAAACTTCTACATTACTTCCACCAGGTATCAAACAAGACACTTTGCCACCAAAAGATCCAAAAGTCTAAGCGCAGGAAAGCAATGGACAGCAGGACTACAGTTGGATGTCACGCACGTACTAGTCCAGGTCTGGAATAGCACTTAAGCATATCTTAAGCAGAGAATAAGCCTCTTGGAAGAGGAAAAAAAATCGCACAGAAAGGGAGGCCATAACCGCATGCTGTACTAGCAGACCGACTATACTAGTCGTGTGCTAGTAGTCACTTACGATGCAAACATTATCACTGTGTACCGCTAAACGCACTCTCCTGACGCGTTCGCTTCTTCCCTTTGATGCTGGGTATGTCATTGTCCGCCTCTCGTCATCTCTGTGTAAGGTTTGACTCTCTTCTACTTGATATTGACAGTTGCCAAGCGCTAAAGGTCAACGGAACAGCGAAAACCAGGATCGCAACAAGAAGAGTGACAAAGCTGAAGAGAAAAACAAGAAAATACCAAACAGTAGAGTGACAAAGAGTGATAAAGTGACAACTCTAAGGCTTATACCAAAAGAGGGACGTAAGAACTGATACAGCAAATTGCAGTGATATTCAATGCTGACCGCGGAAGAAACGACGGGAAATCAAACCCCATCCAGATGCGAGTCAAGGATCTCGAGCAAAGGGTGACAAACTCTGAGTTTTTTTCGCTAGCTTTGCCGTAGCTATCCTAGCTTTCGTATGGTTTGCAGTGGGTTATATATATGGCTAGCCATTGTCACTGGCTCTGACCATCTTTGCGGAAGGAGTTACAGCTCCCATTGGCATTAAATGCCAATGAACATGTAGCCGCTTTTTGTCCGCCGGCCTCTTTTGCCAGGAATTTGGCAACCTCTGCTTCAAAGAATTGCAAGGCTGCTTGCTTGCCATACCTAGGTAATCCCTGGGTGATCCCTAGGTGATCCCAATCTACACCTGCCTTAAAACCTCAGCGTCCTTCGTTACACCATGTGCAACTTTGAACGAATTCAAAAACAAATCATGCAGAAATCATAGTTTGCAGAAAAATGCGGTTGGATGACGTCAAACATGAGCATGACGAGGTCGATTGACATGACGTCTTGCATTGTAATGTGATCTAAAAACACCTGGCCCCGTCTTCTGCCGCCTAAAAAGATTTTGGCAACGCAGGATGAAGAGGCCCCATTTATATAGTTCCAGGCGCTCTGTTTGCTGACCAAACGATCATGCTATGATATGATGGTGATGATGATTCCGATGACGATGACGATGACGGTGATGACGATGACGATGACGATGACGATGACGATGACGATGATGATGATGATGATGATGATGATGATGATGATGATGATGATGATGATGATGATTCCGATGACGATGACGATGACGGTGATGACGATGACGATGACGATGACGATGATGATGATGAGGATGATGATGATGATGATGATGATGAGGATGATGATGATGATGATGATGATGA
>VSDK01000030.1:0-21301 GCA_009767595.1 Symbiodinium kawagutii
ATATCATCTCATATCACCTATGCCTTGGCATTTACTCAGTGTGTGTATGTATCTTGTTTGTATAGTTGGGTACGATATATTGCGTGTAGTCTATTACAATACAATGTATGGCTCGGCCGTATGCCTAGAGTATATAGATTGACAACGCTTCCTAGCCATCATCAATCAAAATGGACCATTGCTGAGCAGTATCGATCATGCTCGACCATTCTTGACCATCACCCATTATGCGCCAATAACTGACCATTGACCATTGTTGACCATTGAGTAACCTGTATGAAACACCACCCAGCGAACCATGAAATGAACGTCGAATCTGAACCGCAAACCATCATTCCCCTTGCTCAATCCTAGACATCAGAACCTGTTCATCTTCCATCGTCAACCATCATTAGCTACCATAAAGCAAAAATTCATCACCAGTAGCTAGTGGATGATTGTCCATCATGATTAACTATCACTAACCATCATTAAGTGTGATTTTCACCAGTACTACGCACCATTGTTAACCATTCTTGACCATTATCAACCATTGGTAACCGTGCCTAATCATTGCTGACCATTCTCAACCATGATCCGTTGCGGACCGTTTGGTAACCATAGCCATAAACCTACCCGTCAACCAAATGCTCCAAAACGCTACGGGTTGCCAGTGCACAACTGTTCCCCCGTTCCATTTCTCGGGTTCCCCAACGACTCGCCATCGAGAGTTCCAGAGCGGCGCCGGACGTCAGGCCTCGTGAAAAATGAGAGAAAGGTGGAGTCATGTTTGTCAAACGATAATAGTTGATAAATGGTTTCTTCTTGGTTAATTAATGGTTAAGCAATGCTTAATAAAAGGTTGATTAATGGTTGATCAATGGTTGATGAATGGTTGATTGCAGGTTGGTTCCTGGACCCATACCTTTTCAGGTACGATTGCTAAAGTATCTTGCCCTAAGGCAAACGTCTTCACCTAGCTGATTGCTGATGAATGATAATCGGAAGTCTTAAATCCCCCTGGGGAAATTGATAATAGATAGTGATGAACCCACAAGTGGCAACAAATCGTTTTGATATCAACAAGTGGTGTGCTGTTTCCAATCATCATAGCCTTTAAATACAAAGGGCCATCCAATTTATCAAAATCATGAGGTACCAAATAAAACCAACCATGTACCAAAAAACATAATCTTGTTATTGCCAACATTTTACAATGTACAAAAAATGGAACCCAATGACTTGCCTCTCAATCCAACATGCATTGCGTGAGGAATTCCGAGGCTTAATTCCCATGATTTATGAGATTTTTTGGCAGTCAAACATTGGAAATTGCAATTCTGTTTTATTTTCATTTATTTTTCATTTTATTTTCATTTGGATTTTCATTTGGATTTTCATTTTATTTTCATTTTATTTTCATTTTTTTTTCATTTTCCTTCCCTGGGGCACCTGGAATCCATGAAAACAATGAAAATCAATGAAAAACAATGGGAAACCATCAAAAACAGAGGAAAATGAAAAAAAAAAAAAAAGAAGATCCAAATGAAAAAAAAATGAAAATCGAATCTCAAAATTGAAGATTTTCACTCCGAACCTGAAAATCTTCAAAAACTCGAGGAAATTTTCATTTTATTTTCATTTTTTTTCATTTTATTTTCTTTTTTTTCCATTTTCCTTCCCTGGGGCACCTGGAATCCATGAAAACAATGAAAATCAATGAAAAACAATGGGAAACCATCAAAAACAGAGGAAAATGAAAAAAAAAATGAAGATCCAAATAAAAAAAAATGAAAATCGAATCTCAAAATTGAAGATTTTCACTCCGAACCTGAAAATCTTCAAAAACTCGAGGAAATTTTCATTTTATTTTCATTTTTTTCCATTTTATTTTATTTTTTTTTCATTTTCCTTCCCTGGGGCACCTGGAATCCATGAAAACAATGAAAATCAATGAAAAACAATGGGAAACCATCAAAAACAGAGGAAAATGAAAAAAAAAATGAAGATCCAAATAAAAAAAATGAAAATCGAATCTCAAAATTGAAGATTTTCACTCCGAACCTGAAAATCTTCAAAAACTCGAGGAAATGTTCATTTTATTTTCTTTTTTTTCCATTTTATTTTATTTTTTTTTCATTTTCCTTCCCTGGGGCACCTGGAATCCATGAAAACAATGAAAATCAATGAAAAACAATGGGAAACCATCAAAAACAGAGGAAAATGAAAAAAAAAAGAAGATCCAAATGAAAAAAAAATGAAAATCGAATCTCAAAATTGAAGATTTTCACTCCGAACCTGAAAATCTTCAAAAACTCGAGGAAATGTTCATTTTATTTTCATTGTTTTTTCATTTTCCTTCCCTGGGGCACCTGGAATCCATGAAAACAATGAAAATCAATGAAAAACAATGGGAAACCATCAAAAACAGAGGAAAATGAAAAAAAAAATGAAGATCCAAATAAAAAAAAATGAAAATCGAATCTCAAAATTGAAGATTTTCACTCCGAACCTGAAAATCTTCAATTTTTTCATGTTCCTTCCCTGGGGCACCTGGAATCCATGAAAACAATGAAAATCAATGAAAAACAATGGGAAACCATCAAAAACAGAGGAAAATGAAAAAAAAAATGAAGATCCAAATGAAAAAAAATGAAAATCGAATCTCAAAATTGAAGATTTTCACTCCGAACCTGAAAATCTTCAAAAACTCGAGGAAATTTTCATTTTATTTTCATTTTTTTTTCATTTTATTCTTGTTTTTTCCATTTTCCTTCCCTGGGGCACCTGGAATCCATGAAAACAATGAAAATCAATGAAAAACAATGGGAAACCATCAAAAACAGAGGAAAATGAACAAAAAAATGAAGATCCAAATAAAAAAAAATGAAAATCCAAATGAAAAAAAATGATAAAAAAATGAAAAAACAAATAATTTGGGTACTCTCAGAGTTTGGCTCAGAAAATCTCATAACCCATGATGCATCCGAAAGCCCAGAATCCTTGGAAGCCGCCATGGGTCTTGTTGTGGAGTTGCAAGCGTTGACAGGTCTCTGAGACTGTCTTGCTTGTCAGCTTCATAATTTCCGATCGCTAGCCACTTACCTAAAAAATCATGAGCATGAGTTTATCCACCCAGTTGTTTGTGTGTGTGTGTGAAAGTAACAATGATAGCAACATCAAACCAACTTTGTGCTGACAATGAACAAACATTAATTATTCCTTACCTTTCTCTAAGCATCCGCACGCTGAAGCCTCATCCTTTGCCCGCCCTGGCCAGCCCCATCTACCGCAGGTCCCAGCTGAGTACAGCATCGTTCCATTGCGAATGGCGGAACTCCCCAAACGGTTGACCAACTGAGTACCGCGGGTGGCCAGCAATCAATGGATATAGAAACTAGAAACAACCAAAAGCGAAATATGGCTGTGGGTCAAGGGCCCCTGTTCCCATTGGCTGTTTGCATCCCGTAAAAAACCACCCTAATCTTTGTTGGGACGAGAACTACTACTCATTGGTTGGTTGGTTGATATTGACCCATATCCATATCCATATGACTAACGAACATGTATGTAAGAAACTAATCGTTGGGGTTGTGCTGAACATTAGTGTCATGGGTTGGATTCTAAAGTCAACCGATTGAGTATATGGGGTTATCCATGACATGGGAGTACGTACTGGCGAACCACGAGGCCTAATGGTGGTTGATCGGGTTGATCAGGTTGATAATGGCTAATAAGGGTTTAGTGATGGCTGCTAATGGTCAAAAAATAAGTGAATGGTTGATGATGGCTGGCTTCATGGTAAATAGTGGTCACTGGACAGCTCATAATGACTCATAGATGGAAAGAAATGCTCGCTAAGGGATGATTTCCTCCAGCATGCACCAATAATTTTGTGAGGCCATGCCGTTAACCATCATCAAGCCCTTGTTTAGCCAATCAAACTATGGTTTAGAGATGATTCAGCAATGGTTCTAGGTTCAATACGAATGATGGTTGACAAACTATGGATTATCCGTATTCAACCAAACTAATGATGCTTAACAAACCATGGATCGTCCGTATTCAACCAAACTATTGATGCTTAACAAACTATGGATCGTCCTTATTCAACCAAACTATTGATGCTTAACAAACTATGGATCATCCTTATTCAACCAAACTAATGATGCTTAACAAACCATGGATCGTCCGTATTCAACCAAACTATTGATGCTTAACAAACTATGGATCGTCCTTATTCAACCCAACTAATGATGCTTAACAAACCATGGATCGTCCGTATTCAACCAAACTAATGATGCTTAACAAACTATGGATCGTCCTTATTCAACCAAACTATTGATGCTTAACAAACTATGGATCATCCTTATTCAACCAAACTAATGATGCTTAACAAACCATGGATCGTCCGTATTCAACCCAACTGTTGATGCTTAACAAACTATGGATCGTCCGTATTCAACCAAACTAATGATGCTTAACAAACTATGGATCGTCCTTATTCAACCAAACTATTGATGCTTAACAAACCATGGATCGTCCGTATTCAACCACACGATTGATGCTTAACAAACTATGGATTATCCGTATTCAACCAAACTATTGATGCTTAACAAACTATGGATCATCCTTATTCAACCAAACTAATGATGCTTAACAAACTATGGATCGTCCTTATTCAACCAAACTAATGATGCTTAACAAACCATGGATCGTCCTTATTTAACCAAACTATTGGTGCTTAACAAACTATGGATCATCCTTATTCAACCAAACTAATGATGCTTAACAAACTATGGATCGTCCTTATTCAACCAAACTATTGATGCTTAACAAACTATGGATCATCCTTATTCAACCAAACTAATGATGCTTAACAAACCATGGATCGTCCTTATTCAACCAAACTATTGATGCTTAACAAACTATGGATCGTCCTTATTCAACCAAACTAATGATGCTTAACAAACTATGGATTATTCGTATTCAACCAAACTAATGATGCTTAACAAACCATGGATCGTCCTTATTCAACCAAACTATTGATGCTTAACAAACTATGGATCATCCTTATTCAACCAAACTATTGATGCTTAACAAACTATGGATCATCCTTAGTCAACCAAACTAATGATGCTTAACAAACCATGGATCGTCCGTATTCAACCAAACTAATGATGATTTGTCACTGGTTCTTGGTTCTTCTGCTTGGGGATGGGGCAACCCCTGCCAGGGTGCCATGGTCCAAAGCTTGGTGGTGCATCTTTTTTCATGAAGGGGCGCCCGTGGTCATGCAAGATATTGGAACCTTGCAGCACAAACCGTGCGTATAAATACGAGCATATATATATATACATAGGTATACAATGCATGATGCATGTGCTCATATTTGTGCCTAATACTTTTATGTGAATAAAAACATATATCTATGTTTATGCCATTTAACATGACGTGATATAATGATGTATGTAACCGATTGTGCAGATACCTAAGGCTGGCCATGGGGGCCATAGCCTTCCAAGCAATTGAGAAGTCCCTACCAAAAATCACTGCTTCAATCTGCATCCTGCCAGACCCCTACTGTGGTGGTTGGATATTTGTGTGCGTCCCGTTTCACAAATCACAAGTTGCCTTTTTTGAGATTCCTCCTCTTCAACCATCATATCCGGCCGCCTGCTAGACTGCCACATTACCCTGCGAGATCCACAGTTGTATGGTGAACATCCTTGGAATATCTGGCAAGGTGAATCTGGGTTGCCATGAAGGTACACTTTAAGGTACCCATGACCAATCACCCCGATGGCTCAGGAAACTGCCAAATGAAGGCAATGCTCTCTACGAAGCTTCGCCTACCCGATTCTCGGATGGCTATGATCCATACCTATTTCAGCAAGTTTAAGCACTTGATCTATGATGGCTCATGATGCTGGATGATGATTTTGTATCTGGCAAACCCCACGCGTTGCCGCAAAAAATGTCCCGCCAAAGAGAATCTAATCGGCTCATGAATAACGAGCTCATCAACCAGCTCCGTCCGAATTTATGCAAACTACATCCATGGGTCCCAGCTGATTAATCAGCTCATTAAGCAGCTTTATGGCAAAGTTTATGGTGCATCGTTGTCAAACTCCATCCATGGTTACCCACTGCTCCAACAAAGACCGCGCGAGGAGGCTGCTCGCTTCAATCATTCGAAGATCATTCGAAGATCATTCTTACCGGAATCATGAACCAACATTCGGCATTTCCTGTAACATCAACCATACTTCACGTGACCTTTACTACCATTATCAATCATCCATGATCGATAGCCAATCTTAAGCAACCATCAATCGGTCATTGTCAATCATCTTTCCTCATTATCAACCATCATCAATCACTCTTACCATTGTAAACCAGTACTAACCATTGCAACTAGTAAATTGTTATGACTGGTTTACTATTGGTTGGTCAGTGTTATTACTGGTGATTGTAAAATTGTAAACCAGTACTAAGCATTACCAACCATCAGTTCATCAGTATCAAGCATCATTAACCGTCCCTCGTGTATAAACACCATCATCAGCAGCCCCTTGGGGCGGCGCCACATGTTCCCAGCGAACCGCCTCCTCTGGAGGATGCCTGCAAAACGGCAGCCCCTTAAAGGGTTCCCAAGAAAAGCCATGGGCCATGGCTAACCACGGCTAAGAAGGGTTAATACTGGGTAATAATGGTGCGTAGTAATGGTGAAAATCATGGTAATCGTGTGTGCCGGTTTTCAATGGTTGTCAATGCTTGATCATGCGAATCACCGTGGTCAAGAGCTTTGGTGAAAGTGCTGGCGAATCATGGAAACAAACCAACAATGAACAAGCTGAGAATTGGTTGCGGTTGTGGTTGGTGAATATTCCCAGAAATCGATTCTGATTTTGATGAGATTCAACGCCGTGGTGACAGCTCAGCTGGAAACTCTTCATGTCACCCACGCAACGACCCAGGCGTCCTGGGTTTGTGCAACTGGGCCCCATGAGGGAGACCCTTTGTCCATGAAGGATCCCATCATTCATTCCTTCATTCCTTTGTTCCTTTCATTTCCTTTCTCTTCCTTTCCTTTCCTGTCCTTTCCTTTTCTTTCCTTTCCTTTCCTTCTTTTCCTTTCCTTTTTTTTCTTTCTTTCCTTTCCTGTCCTTTCCTTTCCTTTCCTTCTTTTCCTTTCCTTTCCTTTCCTTTTCTTCTTTTCCTTTCCTTTCCTTCTTTTCCTCTCCTTTCCTTTCCTTTCCTTTCCTGTCCTTTCCTTTCCTTTCCTTTCCTTTCCTTTCCTTTCCTTTCCTTTCCTTTCCTTTCCTTCTTTTCCTTTCATTTCATTTCATTAATTCCCTCATTCATTTGCCAAATGATTAACCAGTTCATTAGCCATTAAGCAACCACGATTGCCCATTATCAACTGTCAACCAGCTGGTGGATGAATATGGACCATGATTTTCACCTGTACTCAGCATCGTTGTCAACCATTATTCATTGTTGAAACCATCATTAACCACTGATAACTGATAACCATTAGGCTCAAAGTCCATTCGTCCCAGCGCGTGGCGCGGCAACAACAGAAGATGGACGATGACAATGCGCATTGACACGAGATACATTGTTATTCCCTTGTGGGACCAGGATGCAGTATTCTGGCAACATTGTTACTGGTCTTTGATGTTTCAGCTCCATGCAGTGTTCCAGCAGTTTTCTACTGCACACTGCGTTGATTCTACATCAACAGCTGATTGTGACTACACCAACAGATTTTTTGACAGTGCTGAAGCTGAACTTGTGCCTGGAGCATTGGCCTCTCAACCAATTCTTGCCCAGCACCAGGCTTCAGAACCAGAACGAGCGTATAGCAAAACATGTGCCTCAAACCAGGTTGCGGCCTCTCCTCCTCAAGGCGGTAGCAAGTGCAAATTTCTGAGTTGCTCTGATGATGGCTTCGACAGTGCCCTCCTGGAGCATTCTATGCAGATCCATGCGTCAGCCGCGGATAGTGATTTGCAAGTTGATTGGAATTCAAATGGCCTTGGTTTTGTCAACCCTGTGTTCGACACCCATCCTGCTTCGAACACCTGCTTTGGCATCGGTGAGCGGGTGGTGCTCACAGGATTGCAGAACAACAGGCTGAATGGGCATAGTGGTATCGTTATCTCGACGCTATCCACTTCTTCTAGGCGACAAGGCCTCAGACTGGGGAAGATGGCAGGCAGATAGCTGTGAGACCATGCAACATGAGAAGCTGCTTGGCATCGCATCAAAGCAGTGCCAAAGGTGGTGAAGACATGATTGACCTGCATGTTGGCCTCAGCTCGCTTGTCAGCGGCTATTGTGCTGGTGATGCAGTGGAACTTGTTGGCCTCAGGCAGACAGTACTCAATGGGCAAAGCGGCTGCATCCTTCGTGGAACGACAGATTCCAGGTACGGAGTGCGTTTGCAAAGTGGTCGCTGTATATCCGTGAAAGTTGAGAACCTTCGATTGCTTCCAGCAAGCAATTCAGAGCATGCTATGGCTGCAAAGCCCAGTGATTCTCAGTGGCAGAAGAGTTTCCGGTTCCTTCCGTGCTCCGCACGGTCGGACACAACCGACTCTGAGTCAGACGATGGATGGTAATTAATGGTTTGAAATGCAGGGTTGCCTGCAATTCTTGCGTGACATTCTGGCCGCCTCCATGGTAAGCTGTGAAATACCATTCTCATACGTTCCCTTGCAGCGCCATTTTGGTTGCTCATTTGGGATTTTACGATTTGCTGTCGCGAGATGGCCCCACAGTACCATTAAATTTGTGCTAGCAGCACGATGACAACCATCCGACTGCCTGTACATCCCAGGATCGCTGGGTATTAAGTGCCAAGCCGCAAAAAATGCCAAACCACTGATAACCATCATCATTGACTATTACTAGCCATTTGCAATCATCATAAACCATAAAATAATCCATTGTTAACCATTGGGCAACCATAAACCTACCCATAAACCTTGCTCGAGGCCCACGGTCCACGTAAAGCTATCCAGCTGCATCCCTCGGCGCCTTCTTGTAGCGATTGGGACTCGCCTTTTCCCCTGGACGCAACACGTCGTGCCACTGATTCATGGATGGGCAATGAATCGTTGAAAAAGGGGTTGCTTCATATCGAACAATGGTTGGTAATGCAAGACAAGAAGCAACAATAGGGGATCGACCAAACCACAACAAAATTGGTAGCACCCTATCTTGCTTAAAGCGATACAATACTGCAAAATACCATTAGTTATTGCTAACCCCATGGACATGTCATGACATATACCTAACTATGTAATCAGTACCTGCCATTTGAGGTTTGAATTAGGAGCACTGTGACTTTAGGGCTTCACTATTTAGGGACACCCATATAGTTGATGATTTGAATCCGTTTCTCAACAATATGTTCAGCATCATCATCCTCTTGATAAGTGTCCCAAGAACCGTTCGCGTGGTTCTGCTCTTTGGTTATATAACCAGAAATCCATCCATCGTCATCAGCAGAGATCGTACTTGGCTCAAGATGTCAACCTGTGTGAAGCATCGTTTACCTCGAGATTCTTTATTTACGTTGAACAACAATTTCCCGTAAACAACTGCTGTTGACTATGGACCTAGCCGCAGGAAAATACAGCCTACCTCTTCATTGTCGATGGTCCTTATTGAAGTTGAATAACCACGTTGCTAACCATCATTTGTTAGTATGAATCAGCCATTGTCAACTGTCAACCATCATCAAGCCAAACATCTTTGATGGTCGTTGGTGCTCAACAAACTCCACCATCAGACCATTGTTGACCACCAGGATGAACCCCGTTCTCAACCACCATTGACCATCTGAGTTGCCTTCCGTTATGGATCAACCTTTCCAGCTAGTGAGGTCCCACCTGACTGTGGTCATGAATCTGGCAGGCCAGCTCAAGATGGCGATACAAAGCAGCGGGTTACCATCACAACAGCTGGTTCTGAGACGTTTAAGATCCAGTGATCCCCAGTTCTGCGACCCCAAATACAGCTTGTGCAGCAACTTCCTGAAGATTCAGGGGACTCGAAGCAGCTGGGTTTCCAACACCACCATTCCACAGCTACTGCTTTTAACCAGCAACGGTTTCAAGGACCCATGCAGTCCAAGTTCTGAATTCAACCCTTAACCCGGCTGGCCCGTGTTCGGCCGAGGGGTCTTAGTGGTACAAAAGCGCGAAACCTTTCGGAACGGAAGAGCTACTGATCGTGTCGCCCAAATCTCTGATCGTGTCCACTTCGCCAAAACACGAGACTTTGCTGATCGTGTTGGACGGGCGCACGGGGCTCAAACCTCGCCAGCATCGGGGCAGCCAATGCTGGTCAGGACCACTTGAGCACCGAAGGGCTTCATAACCTCAGCTGTGGCGGGATGAGTTGCACCACCAGTTGCAGGCATCTCTTTAGGCATTGTCATTCTTATCATCAGCGGACAGTATGATCATTGTCAGGGTCCATAACAGCATCAATGTCAGCAACAACAAAAACAGCAAGAGCAGCAGCAGCAGTAGCAGCAGCAGCAGCAGCAGCGACGACGACGACTACTACTACTCCTACTCCTCCTCCTGCTCCTATTTCTACTCCTACTCCTACTCCTACTCCTACTACTATTGCTCCTGCTACTAGTACTCCTACTCCTCCTCCTCCTCCTCCTGCTAATTGACAACTGCAACTGCAACTGTTGCTGCTGCTACCGTTGTCACCCAGCCACATTCACGATGACATGGTCCTGATCCGGGCAATACCTCACCTGGCACGACACCAAACCAGACCCAATCACGGTGGTGCCATCGGGGTGGGAAAGCTGCAGTTAAGAGGCTGGACAATGATGATAAAATGAGAATAAATGATGATAAAATGATAGTAAAATGATGCTAAAATGGTGCTAAAATGACCGTAACATGACGATAAGAAGATGAAGGGATCACACGTCAACCTTCATTGCTTCGCCTGCAAACGGTCTACCAGAGAGTTTCTTTCCACAGCCTTGGAGCTATACTCCAGTGAAAACTCCCGAAGCTGATCATCTTATCATCGGAGGACTACTAATTTGGGGGGACTTGCCCTGCCGCTTTAGGAAACACACACGTTGTTGGTTGGTGCTCACCCTACATCCTTGTGGGTTGGCGATATCAACCGCTAGGTCAACCCCCATGGAACGCATGGTTTTCTACAGTGGTGTGAGATATACTTTTACATCCAATAGCTATACTACCATACATGTTCGTTGATCCGTAACGAGTTTACCTAAGCTATTCCCCAATAATCCTAACCAAGGCACCATGTTGCCCAGCCCCCCTGGAAGACAGCGGTGGCTCGCCTTGTATTCGAGGCCATTGCTGCTCAGGCCGCAGCCATGGTCGTTCTCAATGGTGATCTGGTTGCCACTGCCTCAGCGGTCGCCATCGTTCCAATGGATTCCCACAGCGCCTGTTTTCATCAGCTAACTATGCCGATTTCGTCCGCTCTTTCTTCAAGGCAGGGCAGTGGAAAGCTCTCTCTAGGCAATTTGCCACAGTAACCTCATCTGTGCGGTGTTCAAAACCTCTCTTTAAATCTAATGGAAATTATTCCTGCTTGCGCCAAACACTTGCGCGGCGCTTGCGCCATCCCAACCCTTGCTTACGCGAGGGGTCTATCTTAAGGTTTGCTTGCGCGAGCTTGCGCGGGAATTGAACTGTGTCATTTTCCAATGTTTTGCTTGCGCGGTGTAGGCAAGAGGGCATTTCAGACACGTTTGGCGAACGGTAAATGCATGTTGCTACCCTCACTATTTGGAGCTTGCGCAAGCTTGCGCGAACAAAAAGCTTGCGCGAAGCTTGCAAAAAGCTTGCGTGATGCAGGCACCGTGCAACTTTTGATGAATAAATTCCACCGAAGATTAAAGCTAAATACCATAGGTTTTGAACAAAGCTCATCTGCAACAGAGAGATGATTAACAATAGTGGGAATATCGCCACCGCTCGTTTCATGTCCGTATTCCCCTGCAATTCACCCAACAAACTGAGGACTTCAAGAACTCCAAACAGTAGCTCAAAAAAAACTTGGGATAGTTCTACCCCATTCTGACCATTGTTGAAGCTCACAAAACATCTTGCCCTTCACGAGTGCGTCCAGAAGTCATAACTGCTGTGACCAAGTCATAGTTACTACTTTGGGATGACTGGCAGTAACAATCATGAGGTACACCCTCATAACCATCATGCGGTACACCCCCCCCAAGTGTAGCTTGTATCTTTTTCATTGTTGGTCGGTGTTGGACATGGCTAGTCATTGCTCACCAATAGTTGATCAGCTGCAGAAGCAGCACACCTATCATCAGCTCGCAGGTTCTCAATCATTCGTAGACATCGATTAACTCTTCATTAATTCACCAGTTGGGCTCGTCCATAAATAGTGTACCCCCAAAACTGGCAGTTTCCCTGGTAATATCATGGTATCTATGATGCCATTACTGTGCAATAACACTTGTTGATAAGGGTGGCGGTGACCTATGAACACCTGGTGATAATGATCATCACTGGTCGTCAAGGTGTACCGCAATTTATCGACAAAACGATTCTTATTGATTGATCAGGCAAGGAGCTAACCGTCTCCATCAATTTCGGCAGCCATCAAACAATCATACAATTCACCATGGATCAACCATTCATTTACCATCGACGAACCATCCATCAACAATCAGTTCACCACCACCACCACCTGAACACCACCCAACCACCAAGCAACCACCCACCACCCAAGCACCCAACCACCCATCAGCCATGACTTCTACACTCCCCCCCCTGGGCTCGAGCGACTTTGGAACTGCGCACCGTCGCATTGCCCCGACACTGCACCGTCCGCGTGCATATTCACCACGCCTACCGTGCTGAATGCTGCGGCTAACGGCTATGATGGTTGATGTCCTTCTTGGTTCATGTGCTGAAATTGATGAATAGTTACTAGTTGATTGATGCTTACTTATGGCTGATGTTGGTTGATCAATTGCTAAGGAATAATAAAGAATAGCGCATAACGGTTTATTATGATTATTGTTGGTGAAGAATGGTTCATGATTTTTCAGAAATAGCGGATGGTTAAGAGTGGTCAATGGTGAAAGTTAGAAACAATTCATTCCTAGCCACTTTTCACTTTTCACCATGCTTAAGTGTCAAATTCCTATTATCACTGTACATGTTTGGTGGTTTCTCATAATAGGGGACCCCCACAGCTACGGTCAGTTTATTACTATATGCACATAACTTGCTTCTAAACTGGATGATAACTGGGGTTACCCCTATGGCTTGAGAAACACACATGATTATGTGTTAGCATTGTTGCTGATTCAAAATGTATGTAGGTATGAATGTATGTATGCATCTATACATATATATATATATATATTTATTTATTTATTTATTCATTTATTTATATTCATATTTATATTCATATGTGTAGCTATATATGGGGGGGTTCTTAAAGTGGGGTACCTCAAAAATGGTTGGTTTATAACTATAATCCGTTAATGTTGGATGATTTGGGGGTACCTCCCATTTTGAGAAACACCTGTAGTATATATGCGTACACATTTCAATCCGCCATGACCCCTAAGCACTACTGCTATCAGGGTTCACTCTCATTCGCCAATGTTTCTGGCATGGCCAGTATCAACTAGCACCACTATGAATTGTTCTTGACTATTGATGAAGCATCATGGGCCAAGCATGAGATGATCAGCTCTAGTTTTGTAAGCCTATTTTGCCATGATGAGTCATCATGAGCCATTGTGCACTTTACTGCTATTTGACCATTGTTAACCACAATGATAAACCATGTTGACTCCACTGTTACTGGCTATGAACATGGTATTTTTGGTGGTTACTGTGATATGATGGGGTGACTAAGCATCCATCAACCAATAATTGTAATTGATCTGGGATCATTGTCATGTTTAGCCGTTATTGATTGCTATTGACTGTCATTGACCACTGTCATTCACGATTCGTAAATTTCATTCAGAATGAATCATAGTCATCATCAATGATCTGGAAACCAAATAGAAGCACCAGCGAGTCTAATCATCAACCAACTACTTCTCACGAATTATCATCATTGTTACTAAGTTCCACCAAACCAGCAAATATGTGAGTATGAATTATCTTGATTAACAAACTTCACAACCAACTCATGATAATTCCTACCAACTAATGATAATTCCTTTACTTAACCACACTTCACCAGCCATATACCACAGTTTTCCCCAGCTATCAGCCACGACCAGCTCCCGTTGCCCCAGCCGCAGCTTGTGGGTCACCAGGTTCAACGGCAGGCCTTCGGTTCCATCAAAGTTGGTGACCTCCAAGGTATAGGACCTCAGGACGATGCGAACAGCGCCGAAGGATGCGAATGATGTGCCGACGAATGATGGCATTCTGTGCATTACTGATGGTCCGTTTATACTGGTGGTGGTTTATGATGGTGGTCAATGATGGTGGATGATGATGGTGGATGATGATGGTGAGTGATGATGGTGAGTGATGATGGTGAGTGATGATGGTGAGTGATGATGGCTAATTTTGGTTAGTGATGATGGCTACTGATGACCATCGAATGATTAGTGATGGTAATTTTGTGATTGATTGATCATGGTGAATGATGATCGGAAAAATGATGCTTGAGAGTTACTACTGATGGTGGATGACGATAAGGGATGGAAATGGTGGTTAGCCATTGTTAGTGATGATCAGTGATGGCTGATGATTGATGATTGTTAGTGATAGTTGATCAAGCACACTTAACAAGTCACCGACTCGAATGGTTAGTACCATCCCAGGGACTGTGAGTTGCCAGGGCATCTCGATGGGTTGACCCAATGATCTGCTTGAAAGTGGTTGATGCCGCAAGGGATGACAAGGGCGGTTCTGATGGTTGAGAATGCGAATATTTTCATAAGCACTATTGGTTGGGAATGGTCTCAAAAAGAAAATGACAACCCAATTATCATAGATATAGATATAGATATAGATATAGATATAGATACAAATACATATACACCAACTATGGCTTTACCAAACAATACCCTACATATTTATGTGTATATTTACATAAAGTATAGGGCACCTCTGGAGGGTGAATGGGCTGAATCGTATAGAGATAGTCGGTATAGTCAAATGGCTATGGGTCAATATTAGTCAACCAACTAATGGGGATAGCAACCAACAACAATAGGGAAAATAATGGTTAATGAGGGAACCATGGGTACAGGGTTTTGACCCACTGCCAAATGGCTGGAGCACTCATCACTTTTAATGGGAAGCTGATCATTCTGGAGCATGCTCAAATATCCTACGTAACAAGCAGGGACCTCACTGCCCAATCACCGAGGAAGGGTTTGACGTCCCGCTGCTTCCCACACTTGACCCTGCACAAGGCTTGGGTTGTTCTCACCAACAACAATAGATTGTTCAGTTGACAAGAACCAATGGCTACCGAGCATAATTTTCGCTATTGGAAACACCGACAAGGAAGCCAGCAACCGCCTGGCAACCATTTCATGTTGGTCAGAGATCCAATCACTCACCGCGCATGTGCCATGCATGTGCCATGTGCCAACCACCCAAGCGCAATATGCCCGGCTAAGCCACTGAAACAGGATCTTGCCACCATAGCACACCTGCGAGCCGCAGCAGTTTGAAAGTGATTGGTCACCAAGTGTTGCTTCACATGCGTCGTGGAGCATGTTGCGCATTCCTTGGTTCATGGTTGTTGAAGGTTGGGTCATGGTTGTTGAATGCTTGGTTCACGGTGGTTGAATGGTTGGTGAATGGTGGTTGAAAACACGTCCAACGGTTTCGTTTCTTAATACTGGTAAGCCCAGACCCTTCAAAAAAGGTCAGCCTACGCTTGATAGCTCATAACTTTCGGCTTCTTAAGCCAAATCAGCGTTGCACAACGGCGAAGCTGTAGGAAATGCCAAAGCCAAAGGCTAGAGTTTGATCAGCATCATTTTGAAGTCAAGATCTTACTACCTACTTGGATGTGCACCGCCACCTTTTAAGTGGTGACATTCACCATGGTTATAGGGGTTAGTTGACCAACCTTACAGGGGCTATTTACCGGGTCTATATCCCAGTAACCCCAACTGCACATGCTATCTCCTACCTTGTAGTAATCAATACTGGTGAATACCTGATGCTTGTTCATGCTCAACGATGGTTCACGATGCTTGATAGGTGCTGTTGATCAGTGATGATGATGGTTGGTGGTTCGTAATGACTAGCAATGGTTCCCTTCACCCATCGAACTCTACATAACTTGATCCATCCCTAGATCCCATTCAAGGAAACCCTGCAGGTTTTCCTGCCGTCAAGCAACAGGCTTGTCGGAAGTGAAGCCGCCAATGCCGCTGCAAGCCACTTCGGTAGCGTAAATTGAAGGTGAACCTGGTCGAAGCAACGAATAAACAGAATCATACTGGATGTATCCTTAAAAAAGCATGGGTTAGCAATGGCTAATCACCTGGTCAAAGCTGCAAGCTACTTACTTGGATGAACAGGATGATACTTGTAGGTAATGGTCAATAGCTGGCCATGATGTTTCTTTGCCACAGCATCTTCCCCATGGCTACCAATGCTGACAACTACAGGATGCTTGCCTCGCCACGGAAACTAATGGTTACTCTCTGGTGAAGTCACCTGGCAAAGAATTTGTTTCATGAAAAAAAAATCAAAAAAACTAGCTCCAAGGTTGAAGAAGTTGATTTTCTACTGCCAGGATGGGTCAAGGTGCAGCGTGCAGGAGCCCGAGGCCGCCCGAGGCCGCCCGAGGCCTCGTAGGGAGGGCGATTCCTCTGCCACAACGAGGCTCAGACCGGCCAAAAGCAACGATGCAAAGGCGCTCATCGCTGGGAGGTGTGCGGGCACGGCGCGAAGGTCAACAGTGACTGAGGCTGGCGCTGCAAGCACTCCATCACTCTGACAGGCTGGGGGCAGGCATACGGGAATTTTCATGATCAAAGAATGGTTTGGTACCTCAGCAGTGGCAACTTATCTTCGCATGTCCTTCACCTCAAAGGACCAACCTATCGACCTGTCATCTCCCGTCTTCCAGCGAACCAAAACCTCATGGAGTTGCAACCGCATATCGCTTCCAACCCTGTGATTTGGTGGACCAAAGAGAGCGATTGATGTGGAAACGTCATCGTAGCAACCAGTAGCAAGCATAAATAGAAACAGCACTTCAGAACTGGGATGCCAAATAAGCATCCATGACCATTGCTCTCCATTTCTTCCGGAGATTCTCCGAGTGAACCCTCCCTACAACTCGTCATCACAGCACGGCTGGCACCATGCTTTTTCTCACGCTTCCCACAGAGCTGACTGTCCTCCCCTGTCCCCAAACCGGAGGTCTTCTCCAGGCATCTTGGGCAAGGTCGTCAAGTCACTCAGGCCATACCGAAAGGTCAAGCTCAGTCGGTCGCACGAAGCTGCCTACCGGGGCGTTGGTGCCAAACATTTCACAGTGGGAAAGTTGAAGTCATCATCCACCAATGGCTGTGATGATCTTTAGATTTCAAATCAACTGCTCAACCAATTTTGGAGAGGTATGGACTCTTCATTGGTCTACAAACGAATTATGGACGGTTGAATCCCACCTGTGACCAACTGTGTTGGCTGACACCAAGAGCTGCAGCTCACCCCGCCTTCACTTCATGCTCCACGACATATCTGGCTTCATCGGCGATGGCATAGCAGTCACCCGCATTCACTTGAAACATCTGACTACCTGGAAGCTGCAAAGGTGCATGGCCTTGACCCAGAAAAATGAGCTCAACATCAACCGTCCAAAACGGGTCACCACAAAAGTTGCGATCAACCCAGGTATGACCCGTGACCCGAAGATGGTCCGTTCCATAGCACCACCTCCAGTACTGCAACTCTCAGTCCCAACCACCAGATCATGGGACCCACCTTTCCCAACTCCACCCTGAAGGTAGCCTTCCAACCCATCATCCAACCCATCATCCAACCCATCCAAGACCTCCAAGCCCCCCACCCCCTGCGCCTACGCGCACCTGGCTGGTCCCCTGCAGCACCACCGTGGCGATGCCGTCGCCGCCAAAGGGCAGCGCGTCGCGGTGCCCCGAGACCTCCGCGCCGGGCTCCAGGCGTTGCGCTTGGACGAAGAGGCACCGCTGCTCGAAGCAACGGGAGCCCAGCCTGGGACCGAGGCCACCCCCGGGGGCACCACCGGGGGCACCACCAGGGGAACCGCCATGGGAGGGATGGGACTGCCCAGGCGGGAACCAGGGAAGGCAAGTGGCAGATTTGGATACCAACATCCCACGCCCCGCCTCTGCGGCATCATTTCCTGCAACTGGTACAATTCCTCAGCGCCCAGCACCGCTTCATCCCTCAAGGTCCTCGGCACGACGGGTTGAACTGCATCTAAAAGCCGTGAGTTCAGCCGCGATGTTCAAATTTCAAAGGTCACTTCGGAACAGTGTGATGTTTGGTGATCTTCGGTGATCTACGAACCCCGGTGCAGTGGCCCTGCCTCAGCCTGGGCCACTGCTCGGGATCCGCTGCTCGTCGCCTGCCTTGCGGCCCGAAGACATCCAGACCCTGCAGCAGCTGCATCCCCGGGGCCCCGGCCAGCGATGCCTCATCCAGCGCCGGTAGGGCGTGCAGTGGCAGCATCCAGCGGCCCAGCTCATAGCCGTACCAACCACCTGGCTCCACAGGGAGATCCACATGGATCCACCGTCCCAAGAGAAACCCCACTGAAGTGGTACAAAAAGTTTCTGGGTTCAGATGCTGAAGATGGCAAAAACTGAGGAATCTGAAGCGACGGAATCAACTGAACCAGATCTGCAGGGTTTCATCCCTACCTGCCAGCTGCCGTAACAAGCTGAGGATGTTGTTCCGCCCGCACTGATCCAGGCAGCCGCGGATCAGCCACACACTCCGCAGCGCGCTGCTGCGGTGCACCATGCCCAGCTCGGCAGCATCCCAGCAGCTGAGATGCTGATGGAGCTGCTGCACGGGAGGCGCCTTGCGAAAGAATGCATAGTAGGCGCTGTTCCGCAAGTATCGCCACATGGCTCGGCTTCAAAGTGCTACAACTGTGAAGGCTTAGCTCATGCTGTCCATGGTCACGACGTGAGTTTTTCCAATGAGAGGTGCTGTGCTGGAAGTGTGGACAAGTCTGGGTGTAACGAGCTATCTTTCCCCCAGCTGTTTCCAGGATCGGGGAGTGTCAAGGGAGATTGCTCTGGTTCAACAGCCTGAAGATGTTTTCTGAGCTCGGTTGGATTGAGGGCTTTTCAAGCCGCCCATTGTGGATTGCTGAACAACCAGTACTGATGTACAGAATGGCTATTTCATCTGATCATCGCCTGATAGTGGCATCTACAAGCAATCATCTGCGGTGTGGTATACTGGTCAGAGATTCCCCAAACCATAGGGAAATCCATAAGGTCATGAGAATACTATAAAGCAACTCTAGGTTCCCAAGCGCAGTTTCATGTCCTACAAATTTGGTTCCAAGAATTTTCGGTAGGGTACTTCTGGAACCCTCAAGTTTCAGCTTCGGTTTCAGCTTCCCGCAGCTCAGAGCTTCCCAGTGTCAGTTGCGTTTTCGCGGTTGGAATCTGGGTGTTTCTCAAAATAGGGGTACCCCCAAATCATCCTTTATAAACCATTTGTAGTAGTAAACCAACCATTTTGGGGGGTCCCCTATTTTGAGAAACCACCATCTGTTGACTCAAGCTACTTCCCACAGATGTTTTTTTCCAAGACGTGAACAAACGGTTGATATGAACAGAGTTTTGTTACCCACAATTTTGCCAGCTGGTGATCCACCAACAAAGATCTTCTGGTAATCTAACATAGCTGGCTGGAAAATCCACCACTTATTTACTCAGGGTTTCTCAGGATTTTTCTATAAAAATATGGTGATTTTCCAGCCGGCGAACTGCTAGATGACCGGAGTGTGGGAACTTTACAACACTTGGGCTGCTGGAAATTGTTGGCTGTTCAGACTCACCATGGTGGGACCCGATGATGGCATCCCTGGGGCCTAGGGTCCGTGGGAAAACCAAACCAGGACTCTATGTCGCACTGATGGCGAAACAGCGACAACTCTTTATACTCATGTGTCTAGCAAGCAGTTTCTGATGCCTCGTCCCGGTTTTTAAAGTAGTGACCCTGCAACAGTTGGGGAGATGGCCAGCCATCTTGTTGCAATCACGTTCACCGAGCCAGCTGAACCAGCGATTCCACCACCCTTCCGCCCACCTGAAACCATCGACACAGAGCCTCCTGGGGACGATTGTTTCCAAGCAGTTTCGGTGATGATTCTGGGGTCCACCAGGTCAATAGCGGGTGGTAAATAATACGGGTTATTGATATAATTGTTAAAATAGATCCAATACACCAACAAAACGAACCGGGGTGATCAGGACAATAATGGCAAGAGCTGGCAAATACTCCGGGCTATTCAACAAAATATCAACGTGGGGAGATCCAGTTGTTAATGAACCACTCCCAATGGCGTAATCGAACCATCAATAGCTGTTGGTCTGTTGGTTTACCAAGAATGATCACAACACTGGCCATTGGCAGTTTCAGGGTGCGATACAGCAAGGATGTTCGCATGGTACTTTCATCATGGATGGGGTCCCCAGCATCTTCGCGTCGTGGTTTCAACAAATGCTACCACTAAACATCACAAGCACGATCGTTTTCAGCAAGCAGACTAATAGTTTTGGGGTACCATCATGGAGACAGCCAAATCTGCTAGTCTATTGTTGCGGATGTCTTGTGCAAAGGCACCAGGGCCCACTAGCATAGACACTGCCCAGCCGTAGGGTTCGAATCCACCCCATTGAATTAATGGCAGGGACCACAACCAAACAAAATAGTACTTCCCACATATAGGCAAACTGTTAAGCTTTGTTTGGCGCGCACACACACACACACATGCGCGCAAATATATCGGGGATGCCTATCATAGTGGTTGATCCACTGCCCAATTTCTTCACACCATGGGGAAAGAACTCACGGGGGGAAACTGAGGGGTCGTCTAACTCGGTCATCCAACTTGTTCTCTATGAGGATCATAAGAGCCATCTTACTCATTGTCATTGGCTTCTCGCTTGGTTCTTGGGGATGAGCGGAACAACAACCCGTACCGCAATCCTTTCCTTGATCAATCAACAACCACTCGCATCACGATTTTCTCACCCTGGAAATCCCCCAATCCAAGCTGCAACACCCAACAAATCTTCCCATCCCCTCCC
>VSDK01000030.1:22309-32792 GCA_009767595.1 Symbiodinium kawagutii
GGGGGGGTGAGGATGGGGAGGGGGGGGGAGGGGGGCCAGCAGGGCTGGAACATATATATATATATATATATATATAAATACATATGCAAATATAGCTATATGTATGCATATACATATAATCATTATGTAAATTATCATATACATGTATATATAGCGAGATGTTGATGCACGCATGTTGCAAAATTGTTTTTGTGGTTGCCACTCAGTTCCAAAGGCGTATGTGATCTAGACATGTATGTGTTTATCGATGTGTGTGTGTGTGTCCTAACATGTCCATACATTGAAACACATCATATCTGGTGGGTGAAAAGTCTCTAGCCCTGACGTACCATCACTGACCAGCATATTCCTTATAGTTTTATTTTTCATCCAAAATGAAATTGATGGTTCATATTGATATCGATCCCCTATCATTCTTGATCATTCTCCCCTGTTATCAACCAGCTACGTGACCCTTGCTAACCATAATTATCCACTATTCTTGGTCATTACCCCCTACTAACCATTGTAAACTTAACATACCTATCAACACGACGATCCATAGGCATCCTGGCCTGGTCGCCTCCCACATTGGGCCCGAACCACCAACCACAGAGCTCGGGACCTGTAGCGACGGCACAGGATGCAATTGAACTTCTACTAAGAGTCGTGTATCTTGATATGTCTTTTTTTGTACATACGCTATATAATATAACAATCATTTTACATATACGTATATATATATATATATATGTATCCATTGTCTATTTATGTATATATACACACATGCATTGATTTATGCGTCTGTGCATTTACATGTATCTGTACATTTGTCAGCATTTGTATGTGCTTTACTTGTGGCAATAGGGGGATAAACATCGCAACAGTCAGTTGGTACTGATCAACAAGCTGAATAAACTGTGGGGATTGGTGAATCGATGGAGCCAACCATGGTTGATGATGGTCACTGGTGGTGAGTGATGAAGCCAACAATGGTCAATGTGTGTCAATGTTGGTCAATGCTTCATGATGCTGAACAGTGATTGTCAATGCTATCAATGCTTAGTACTAGCCAATGATGGGTAAGCAACAGGGTGACATTTTAAAGGGGGAGGCATAGGCCCAGCATTTGCCAGTCTTTGGCACCAGCTGTGAACATTAATCCAAACCCAAGGTGCAAGCTGCGTTTAAAAAGAATGGAACCAGGAAGACTCCAACACTGCGCTTGTCGCAAGCTGTGTTGCAGCTTTCATGATCTCATCTCTGGGAAATCCTTGAGGCGTCGCCACTTGAGTTGGTTTCACAAAAACTGTAGCTGCTATGGCTATGCAGCTATGGATACATTGGTGCTGGTTTGTCATGCCCATCTGATGGTTCATGCAGATTGACATGTTGTTTCTCTACCTCAAGGGTCACTTCAGCCAGCCTGACCCTGGGATTGATGGAAGGTTCCTCCTTGATCTCTTAACCAAGTTGCTGATATCAGGAATCCCAAAATGCTTTTTTAGGTTTTAGAAGCTGGTGAATCAGCCAGGAAATATCGTCAGGGTCTTCTACTACTACTACTACTACTACTACTACTACTACTACTACTACTACTACTACTAGTCAGCCTAGTTGTGAGATTAACATTGTTCTTGTTTAATGATCGGCCATTCATCTTCAACTGCCAAGCACTTGCAAACACATCATTTGTCAAAAGCTGCTGGCGCCCCACTGCACTAGAAACTTGAGGCTATCCATGGTACCATTAAGATCAACAGCCATCAAAATAGGTGTTACTAACCAATTTTCTCACAGACATCGCTTATTCACCAGCTTATTCACCATATCAGCCATATTGACCTGTTCCAGTATAGAACTAGCTGATTCACCAGCTTATTGACCATAACTACCAAAGGTCTTGTCATCAACTCCATGTTCACCAGCTTGTTGACGGCGTTGATGTGATTGGCATCAGAGTCATCACCACGACCGGTGCTCCCCACCGTCCCGGTCGTCCCAGTAGTAGATGAGGACGTCGAGGCCTTGGTGTCGGAGTTTTGTGGGGATCATTCGATCTGCTGCTAGCAGACCTCTATGTATGATTTTTGTTTAGAGAGAGAGAGAGGACATGACTATGTTTCCTCCACAAATTCATATGTGTGTATGTATATATGGGTACAGTATCGTTAAGATGTTTTTACAGTGTTTTAGAACATAGTGGCCACGTTTGGTAGAAGTTGTCATCGTACCGTAGAAGGTGTCATCGTATCATAGAAGTTGTCATTGTATCACAACGCACCCTAATAACGTTCGTGTTTAACTGCTTCGTGTTAAAACATCATAACGATACTATACCGATAGAACATGCTAATTTTCACCTGTATACGTACGCAGAGTAATCAGCCTGCGAATTTCATGTACAGCCTCCAGCTGGCATTGATTGGCTGCTCATCTTCCCAGCCCCTGAAAACTAGGGGGCCTGTGAACCCACAAGGACTCTGGTTTTAGACTTTTATGGGTTCAATCCCTTAATGTGTGAATTACCTGTGAACCCACAAGGATGGTTCAATCCCTTTCAAGCCTTTCAATCGAAGCCAAATGACGAAATGAACGACTGCAAAAACCCTCCATATGCAGCATGCATGTACCCCTATGCCATCATCACCAACAGTTTCATGATGCTACACCAACCCGTTGTGGGATCATCCTGGCACCTCCCGGTGCCTCGCGAACGTTCCTGTTTCTTGTACACCACCTTGCCGTGGTTCGTGCTGGCCGCAATGTACACTCCAGCCTGAAGGTCCGCCAAGAAAGCAACAACCAACACCAATTTTTCGTGCACCGGATTTTCCCATAAATCGATGAACCATTGACTGCCATTGACGACTTGATACGACTTGATACGACTTGATACCGGTCCTTTCGGCAATCTACGGTCGTCGAATCACCAGCTACAGCGCCCAATTCGTTCTCCCATCCCTTCGCTACGTCATCACTGGAAACTGCCGTCGTCCAACGACACGATCCGATGGTTGGATCAGAATGATAGGATTGGATCGCATATATTAAAGGTACAGTACCAATCTGATAGTAGTTGGAGAATTTGTCCGTTATAGGCATCATATTTGGATTGGAATCATTGCGGCTGGTCTTTTAAAACTATTCATATCCAGCTGACAATTCTAGCAAGATCCATTCATATACTGTAATGACTATTGTGATTACAGTGGTGCAGGCGAATGCAAGGAACGGTTCGACAGAATCATCTCATTTGGCTGTGGGTCAAAACCCTGTACCCCTGGTTCCCCTACTATTAACCATTGTTTTACCACTATTATTGCTGGTTAATATCCCCCATTATGGTTGGTTAATATTGACCCATAGCCATTTCAACATCAAATAAGAGCTTGATATCCACCACGCTGGTTGACTTTGCCCAGCGATCTCTGTTCATCCTCCGTGGATGGATGGCACCCATGGGTGCTGGAGGAGCCCTACCACGCTGCTGCTTGACACATATGGGGTGGTGAAGAGTCGCAACCAAGCAGAAATCTGGCGTTGTTGGTTCCAGTAGCCATGGCAAACCTTAAAGCACTCAAATCTCCAAAGGAACGCGTTGGCTGCTTTACCAAGGTTCGTGGGGACACTTTATGAGAAGGGATTAGTCTGTTGGAGCACTCAAAAATTGGGAATGCTATAGTTCGACCATCGCCCAACCGCACCCTCATCGCATCCCAAAAAGCATGGCAGGAAGCAATAGACCTCCTTATCAGATGTCATCCATCCATTCGTTTTGGATAGCCTCCCAGCATGGATGATACCTGAGATGCTTGGCAGCCCCACGATGATGTCGCTGATGGTGTCATTCTTACAGCGGCTCAGTGAGGAAACCTGCCAGTAGCCCACGGCATGTCCCTGGTCGTAGTAGTTCCTACGTGATGCTTGGAGGAATGATATGACAAGCAACGAAAACACCAACACCAGCCAACAAAACACCTACACCAAGCAAATTGACGAGAAATACTGACACAACAGCAGGAAGGGGGCTATGGCAAGAACGATGACGAGCAGCTAAGCAACATGGACAACAACCTCACGATTGTGAGGGTGGCAGCCCCAAACTTGGCCGTAGCCATCCACATGAAGGAATCAACTTTTGGTGTGCACCACGCATGGACATCCCCACATGAGACTGGCAGGTATTATCAGCTATCATTGACAATATATGCCAGGTGTATATATGCATATTTCATGTACATGCATGGGAACACTAATTAAGAATCGTGCTGGGCATTGACAGGGGCAGTGAGCATCATTTTCGACCATCATCAACGGTTACGCATGAATTCACTTCTTGTTGCCAAGCGATATGCAGCTCCTAGTCGGGTTTCCACAGCAGAATTCCCTTCGTTGTCACTTTTTTCAGTTTGAGGGTAAAATCCATTGGTTTCGGTCATCAGCAATCGATTGAAGGAAGTGGAGATGAAAGGTGTTTATGACCATTTCGTAACCGCAGACTGTTGACTGTAGCTGATTTGTACATGTGATCATCGCATCACTCTTCAAAGAATAGGTTAATTAAGGGGTCATCCCTACCAGTGGAAGCCCTACCAGTTGGTTGACACATGATCTGCAGTCGTCAACAGTCCAACCATTGGCTGCTGCGCTGAAGAATCAACCAAATGGTGTTCCTATCACTAAAACAACCATCAGTTTTACGATCACTTCAAAATCCTTTTAACAATTGCTCTCCCCATCATTGACCGTCACTTTAACCATCATCTAAGCATCACTTTAAACCTCAGCTAACCATCAGTACCATCATTGACCATCATTTGAAACTTCAGCGAACCATTCTCATATGGCTGTGGGTCAAAATCCCGTACCCCTGGTTCCCCATCATTAACCATTGTTTTCCCTTTTATGGTTGGCTATTATCCCTAGAAAATTGGTTGATTAATACTGTCCCATAGCCATAGACTTGCAACGTAGCTCCCCAGCTTCATCCCCAGTTTCCGTTCCCGCCTGGCTATCTCGCCCGTCGCGGGGCTCCCGAGGCTCGCGGGGCGCGGAGCCTCGACGATCTCCTGACCAGGTTTCAGTTAGCAGTTTGATGATGATTTTGTGATGTTTAACCATAATGGTGGTGAAAATTTTTATACTCCAACCATAGTGGTTGCCATAGTGATGTTAATAACATGTGGGATAACCATGGGGGTTATAATGGCATTAATAGTGATTGACAATAGTGGTTAACTTTGATGATTAACTTGTTTCCAGTTAAACAGTAGTTTTACATGATGAATTATGTGTTGGTTAGTAATAGTTAGACAAGAATGATAATAATGATGGTTGATAAACCAATAAAATAATGATGGTTAATGATAGTTAAATAGTAGTTGCATGATGGCCATAGTGGTTAACAATAGTTAAGTGGTGGTTAACCATACTTAAAAGCAGAGTTCATAGTGACTGCGCGATGTTAAAAATGATGGCTAATAATAGTTCCAATAGTAGTTCGATGATGCTTCAGGAGCGGGTCCGAGTGAGTTAAGTAGTGGTTCATAATAGTTGAAATACTGATTTATGATGGTAAAATATGATGTTAATAGTGGTTGACCATGTTTCCTTAATGGTTAGTGATGGTGAAACATTGGTAATGAGTGGTGTCAATCATTGGTTAGTGACTATGGTTGAATATTACTAATGAGTGATGTCAATCAGTAATGACTATTCGATCATTCTTATATAATCATTGGCGAATAATTTGCCAACACCTTGCGCAGAATTGGTTGCGCTGCCCCATCCCCCACCTGTGTATCTGCATCAAAGTTCAACCAAATTAGCCTTCGAGAATGGGGATCATGGTCACAAGGGTTCCCACATCTCGGCACGGGTTCACATCCCATGCAATGTGCCCTGCATGCACGGTGTGATCATTGTTGTTGTTGATGGCCACTATGATCAATCATCAACCATGATTAATCATTGTCCATCATCGTGATTGGTTCATCAACTAATACTTTAATCTCTGCTGCAGTTCAACAGAACTGAATGCTTGACTTGCCTAGACACAACACTGCAATCTGCTGAAGAACGAGTTTGCTTCTCGGCTTGATGGACATGCAGTAAACATCAGGGCTCCTGCGAACCACTCTTGGCTGAGTTAAACAACTCCTCTGGTCCCAGATCGCGCAATTTTTTGCATCTTCAGCACTCGAAAACTTTTCCGCAATTTCCGAATTTTTGGATCGAGTGCCATCCGAAATTTTTCGGGAAGGCACAATCCGAACGATTTTGTGGATCTACTGCACTCCGAAATTTTTCGGGATGGCACAGTAGGAAGATTTTGTGGATCTACTGCACTCAGAAAATTTTCGGGAAAGCGCCGTCCGAACGATTTTCTTGATCTACTGCGCTCCAAAATTTTTCGGGAAGGTACAGTCCGAAGGATTTTCTGCATCTACTGCAGTCCCCAATTTTTCGGGAAGGCACAGTCCGAAGGATTCTCTGGATGCACTGCACTCCAAAATTTTTGGGGAAGGCACAGTCCGAAGAATTTTTGGATCTACTGCGCTTCAAAATTTTTGGAGCTTCCAGATCGGTGAATTTTCTGGATCTACTATGCTCCGAAAATTTTTCTGGAGCTTCCAGATCGGTGAATTTTCTGGATCTACTGTGCTCCAAAAATTTTTCTGGAGCTTCCAGATCGGAGAATTTTCTGGATCTACTGTGCTCCAAAAATTTTTCTGGAGCTTCCAGATCGGTGAATTTTCTGGCTCTACTGTGCTCACAAAATTTCTTCGGCCGCTGCGCGGCCGCTGTTGTCTTGTCCTCTGCGCAAACGGCTCACCCGAGCGCCGGCGGGCGGGGGCCGCCCGCCCCGCCATGCCGCCGAAGCGGCTAGGATGCTGCCCGGGCGTCCCGGCCCGGGCCCCCGTCTTGCACAGGGGGGCGTTGGTAACCCGGACGCCCACCGGGACTGAGATCAGGACCCTTGGCTCTTCTTCACGCCTGGCGAAAAGGAAAGGAACAAGCTGTCTTCTTGGCTGGTTGGTCTTTTTTTCTGCTGGCGACCTGTTCTCTTGTTTGCTTTTTTTTCCGCTGGGTTGACGTTATCTTTGGCCGTGTGTAGGTTCAAATTCTTGCAAAGCTTAAAATAAAGGGAGTTCAAAAGCCCTAAAAACATAAAACCTCACCCCTCAGTCACTGTGCAACACAGAGAACCAGCGGCTTCTTCAGTCCACCTCTGCCGCGTCAACCATGGCAAGGACATGCTGAAGTTCAGCAAGGCCCTCAAGGAGAATTTCCACATCCTCCTCCGGATCCTCCTCCTCCACCACAGGGTCATCGTCCCCGGTTTCCCCTCCTCGCCACCTTCGGCTTGTTGCTCTCCTTCGTCCTCTGGCGCCGCCTCCAAAATGACTGTTCGCACCAACAGGGTGAGTCGCCACCCCGGGTAGGAGAAGCTTGCCCAGCAGCTCGAACTCCTCACGCGCCGCCGCATGCACAGCCCCGGCTGGTACTCTCCTCTGTGAACTGGGAAGGTCCGTACGGGTTGAGACACTGGACGGCCGCGGCGTCGTACGGGTAGAGCTTGTCCCGCCTCTTGGCCGGACCTCCTCTTGTTGTGGTTCCACCCGGGCTCTTGGGAGCAGCTCCCAAAATGCTTTCGAAGAGCCCACAAGAGTCGTCAGATCGCCCGCCATCCGCCATTGCTGCTGCAGTTCGGCTTTCAAAGGGAAAGACTGCGGAGGGCTGGGAACCAGACAGCTGCGGAAAGAAATGCTGAAAGAAAGTGGATCTATTTCTCAATGTACCTAGAACTCTTGCAATACATTTGTGACTGTTCAGAAGGGATGGTGGATATGGCGGAAAAAAAATGTTCAAAGCAGTTACACAGAAGTTTGTCAATCAAAGTTAAGCAGTTACACAGAAGTTTGTCAATCAAAGTTAAGCTGTTATCAAAACATTTGGCTCAAGGTTGGCTCAAGGTTTGGCTCCAGGTTTGGCCCTTCTTTCTTGATGGCTTCGATGACTCCAGATCGAGCTCCACAAAGACGTCGGTTGACGTCGCCTCTTCACGCAATGGATGATGGCCTGGAGGAACCTGTGCCGGTCACCCCTGCGAGATCAGACGAGCTTGAGCCAGTGCCCGCACCGGAAATGACTGCCCTGACCACCAACACATTAGCCCAGATCATCCGAAATGAACTTCAGAATGGATTGACCCCTTTGCAACAACAAATGGCCAATTTGAGTTCAAGTGTGTCCTCGCGCTTGGATGCCATGGAAGGATGTGTGAGGGAGCAGGATGTGAGGATTCTCAAGTTGGAAAGGTTGTTCGAAAACCAGACTTCCAACGCTAGCACTCCCAGGTCAGCACCTGGCCTGGATCAGCTGCAGGAACATGAAAAGCAATTGGCTGATTTGAAAACCAAGGTGGATCAGTTGAAAATCGCATCCGCTGAGACAGTTCAAGACATTTCCAAGACCATGGTGATTGGCGGCCTTCAAAGTTTGCAATCCTTACATGAAGCTACGACATGGCTTTCCAAAAAGTTGCTTGAGTTGGCTGGACCAAGGCACATCGAAACATACATGAAATCCAAATCATTTGAAGGTTTGTTGTTTGCCAAGTTCCGGTCGGCAGATGACAGGGACACAGCCGTGGCTCTTCTCAGAAGCTTGCGTGTGAAACTTGGTGACCACACTGTATGGGCTACACAGGACCTGCCTGTTCATGTGCGTGCGAGAAAGTTGTTCCTTCTCGGTCTTCGGTGGCAACTGTCGCAATGGGGGTTTTCCAAGCAGGAGATGGCCGTCGACGATACTTACCAACAACTCATCATTGCGGAGAAGGTGGTGGCGAAGGTTGAATCGGTGGATGGCGATCTTCGCATGCAATGGGCGGATGAATGGGTTCATTGGGAGGAGTTCCAGCAATGTGACGAACTCCGGGAGTTGTGTGAGAAAAGCCGGGCTGTGCTCCAGAAACAGGGCAAGGGAGGTGGAAAAAGTAAAACGGCAAGGGCCGTTCATTAGGGAAACCGCCGTCCGAGTTCAGTTTCACCAAAGCCACTGTTGCCGACCTCGTTGTCGCAAAGGGATCCGAGGGGACCCATTTCTCCAAGTGGTGCATGTGCAGATTCGAATTCAAGAGTGCATGGGGACAATGCAAGGTTTCATGTTTTTGCAAAAAATGCTAGGCTGACGCAAGAGGGTCGGTCGGCCGAATTGATGTCGGAACTTCACGGTCTACACTGGGACGCCGTTCTTTTCAGTGAAACCCGGTCTGGGAATGGATGCTCGGACTTAATGGGTTCGCACATTCTGTTTGCCTCTTCTGAGCCCACAGCGTGTGCTGGAGTCGCCATTTTATTGCATGAACGCCACAAAGACAATGTGAAATCAGTTGTGTACATTTCTGATCGGGTGATGTATTTGGACGTGCTGACGGATCAGGGTCCCACAGCGTGTGCTGGAGTCGCCATTTTATTGCATGAACGCCACAAAGACAATGTGAAATCAGTTGTGTACATTTCTGATCGGGTGATGTATTTGGACGTGCTGACGGATCAGGGTTTGCTGCGGCTCATTGCGGTGTATGCGCCACATGCTGGTTATCCAAGTGAAGAATTGGAGTCTTTTTATCACATGGTTTATTGCAGTTCGATGGGCGTGAAACGGCGCATTGACTTCATTTTCCATTCTTCCTTCTTGCATGTCGTTGCTGCAGGAGCGTGTGATGCTATCGATTTGGGTTCTGATCACCGCTCTGTTTTCGCAGCCATGGAAATACGGGTGAGGGCCCCAAAAAAACGGGTGAGGCTAAACATCCGACGAGGTTGGATTCCTGTATTGGACGACTTCGGTATCCCAAAAAGATACCATGAATCATTGGACGAACAAATGCAGCAGGGACGACCGCAAACACTGGTCGACCTCGAGCACATTATATTGGAGGCAGTGCGGAATTGTGAACAAGAACTGTCACCAACCACATGTCCTGATGATTCTTCCCGTTTTTGGCTTGCAGATGATTTGCAATCTTTGGTCCGACAGCGGAGGGACAGTCGATGCAAGGCCGAAAGGGCATCTTTATCCAAGACAATTCGAAAATTATTGAGAAAACAATCCCGTAAAACCAAAAATATGAAAATCGAAAGGGTTTTGCAGGAATTTTCGGACCTTGGGCGCTTGGACAGGTTACATCTTGATTCGCTCCGAGCAAACAACCGGGACAATGCCGAAATGCCTGAACCAAATACTTTCGCGGACACTATGGAACACATTTTTCACTCTGATGTTGGTTGGAACACAACATATTTACAATCCGTGCTGAGGTCAGTGAAGGACAAGTGTTGCTTTGGCATCCCGCCGTTTACCATGATGGAACTTCGCAGTGTGATGACAAAGATGAAGAATCGCAAGTGTGCTGATGGTGACGGTCTGGTGGCTGAAATGTTCAAATTCGGAAATGGAGAGCTATTGCGTTCGCTGCTGGACATTTACAATG
>VSDK01000030.1:33809-60180 GCA_009767595.1 Symbiodinium kawagutii
TCGGATGGTGTCATCTTTCCAGTGCAAAGAAAACAAATGGCCAATTTTGGCATCATCCTGGAACCCTTTGGACCATTGGTGGTTAAACTTCGACGTCATGCCTAAACGGTTGCCTGGTCGTCCATGCCAGAGGTGGGATGACAGGCTAGCTTCTTTTGCAATGCTAAAATTTGGATCATCATGGCCCGAAGCGGCCAAGAGGCGAACAGAATGGATTGCCGAAGAGCATTCCTTTTTAAATTTCTGTTGCCAAAGATGATTTTATTTTTTCCGTTCCCCATGTCCTACTAGGATCGTAGTCTGCAAGGCTCGGATGGGGCGAAATGCAAAAAATGCAAAATGAACCTTCAATTTATATGGCTCTGTGTGACGTTGTAAATTCCAGCACTGCGATGTTGCTTGTAGAGCTGGGTTTGACATTTAAATCAAGCGATGCAAAGTGCTGGCGACAGCTGATTTGGTGATGACAGGGAAAATTCTAGACATCTGGCGCAGTGATGCGCTCACCGCAGAAGGTGTGACCGCACGGGACAAGACAGTGCACGTCTGTCTTCTCCTGCGCAGGATGGCGATGTGGACATCGAGCACGGAAGATTTAACCGCTGAGTTTCCGATCGCCTCGAAACAGATGACGCAGCGCTCTTGGTCCTGCACCCCGTAGAGCTTCACCTCATTGAGAAGCGGGTGCAGATTTTAGTGTGTAGGGGTTTGGTTCTGAGTTGTGTACGCAGCTCACTGCTCTGGAACGGCAGGTCGGGCAGGTGGTCATCCTAGAGAATCAAATTATTCCGCGCAGAGGCTGCCGTGAGCAAAAAAAGAACTGAGCTGCTTACCTCCTTGTCGCTGGGCTTTCTGCAGACCGGTCTTGGGCGGTAGTCGAACGGCGTGGGCCAGACAGCTGCGAAAGTAACTGATGTCCTGAATGCTCACCTCAACATGTGTCAGTTCTGCATAAAAAAGTGAAGGCTCCGAGAAGTGGATCTATATCTTTGTGGATGAAAGCAATCAAACAAGTACAAACTATCTCGCTCAGAGTGTATGTATCCAGAGTTCGGAGAAACAATTTTGCATTCTGCATGCCCCGACTCGAGTCTTTTCTGCTCTGTGCTTGCAGGGTTTTCTACAAATCGGCAACCGGCGCTGCTGTGGCTTTCAGCAGGCGCTCTCTTCAGGCAGGAAAGTTGTCAGCCTGTTTTTGCCTCAATTTCTGACACTGAAAATCGAGAAAACCGAGAACGACTGCAGGTTAGAGTTCCAAATCGCAATTTCACTTCAGTTTTTGACGGTCAATGTCCGCAAACGCGAAACAGTCGCCGGGGAAAACTCATTTAACGGCAAATTTTGACGTTCAATGTGTCCACAAAACGCAGAACTGTCAGCGGGGAAAACTCAAAATCGCAATTTTGCCGCAATTTTTCGCGCTCAATTTCCACAAAACGCGAAACGGTCGCCGGGGAAAACTCAAAGTCTCGATTTTGCCGCAGTTTTCGGCGCCCAATTTCCACAAAACGCCAAACGGTCGCCGCCGACACCTCCAAATCGCAATTTTACCGCAGTTTTTGACGTTCTGTGGCTGCAAAACGCGAAACGCGCACCGCAGACACCTCAAAATCGCAATTTTACTGCAGTTTTTTTGACTTCAACGTCCAGGAAGCCGAAAATTCAAAATTGCAATTTCACCTAAGTTTTGGACGTCCGATGAACACGAAACGGCGCACATGTCGGCACTGCCTTAGCCTTAGAGAGAAGAAGAAAGAAGAGCGAGAGAGAGAGAGAGAGATCTGCAGATGTGAAAGTGAGAAGATCTAGATCTGCAGATGTGAGGGTGTGAAGATCTAGGCCTGCAGGTGTGAGGGAATAAAAATCTAGATCTGCAGATGTGGGGGTGTGAAAATCTAGATCTGCAGATTTGAGGGTGTAAAGATCTAGATCTGCAGATTTGAGGGCGTAAAGAGCTAGATCTGCAGATGTGTTGATGTGAAGATGTTGATGCGGAGATGTGATGATGTGAAGATGTTGATGTGCTAATGCTGTGATGTGAAGATGTTGGTGTGCAAGTGTGATGACGTGAAGATGCTGATGTGGCAAATGTGATGGTGTGAAGATATAGATCTGCAGATGTGCAGATGTGATGGCGTGAAGATGTTGATGTGCAGATGTGATGGTGCGCAGATGCTGATGTGCGGTTGTGATGATGTGAAGATGTTGATGTGCAATTGTGATGATGTGAAGATGTTGATACGCTTGTGTGATGATGTGAAGATTTTGATGCGCAAATGTGATGATGCGAAAATGTTGATGCGCAAATGTGATTATGTAAAGATGTTCGAATAAGGTTGTTTTTTACGAAGAACCCTTCGCCGGCGCTCTCGGGAACACTGCGTACTAAGAACTTCAGGACATCAACATGAGCCTGCAAATCCACATGTAAATACAGTCATGTGAGTCCATATTTATGCATATCCATTTCCGATCAGTCGCTGCATCGAATCTTCTGGGGTCTACGGGCCCCATCAGCTCTATGGGCCCTGCGGGCTCTCCGGGCGCTATCGGCTCTACGGGCTCTATGGGCTCTGCGGGCGCAGCGCGGGCCCTGGGCACGGGCTCCGCGGGCCTACGGGCCCTACGGGCTCCGCGGGCCCGGCGTCCCAGGCACCTGTACCCAGTTCTGTCCCCCCACATCCCCATGGTTGATCCGACAAACAAGTGGAAATATAGTAACTGCAAAAGCTGAAGGTGATTAGTGGGGTGGTTCATGAATACTATAGGTCAGCAAAGCAATGGTTTCATGTAATGAAACTCATGCCGCTTTTGAGTATGATGAATGATGAAATGAGAGCAATTGTTGTCGAACAATGATTTAACCGACCCTACCAGAACAAACCAACCTTAACAGACGCTTCTGAGCATAGATCCTGCTGATCGCTTCAGGTCACCCACAACACCGTAAAGCATACCCCACTCTCCGAAGGGTGTGGTACAGCAGCTGTGAACCCTATTGAAACCAGGGGTGAGATACAACAGTTGCATGGTTTACCTGATTTTACCTATTACTTGAGTTTACCTATTGCACATAGTGACTTTCTATTTCTAAAGTCCCTCTCTCTGGTAAAACCGACGGGCCTGAAGTGCCAAACATCCCCTGTCCTCTGCGATCCCTCATCGGCGACTCGCATTCCTGAATTTCATGGTTCTGCGTTGCTAGTTGGACGGTGTGGCACTTCAACAGAGTCCGATTAAAAAAACTGTTGTAACGTCAAAACTAGGAGCAGAAACACCTGTGTGTCAGTCTTAGTACTCTTCGTACTCATATAGGGGTGTCTCAACATAGGGCACCCCTAAAAATGGCTGGTTTATTACTGTCGATGGTCAATAAACTGGATGATAACTGGGGGCAGCCCCTATTTTGATAAACCACCATCTCTGCAGATGGTATGTGAGTTCAGATATGACACTTCTGCTGTTGCACTTGAGGTGAATCAAGTGATGATGATTCGGCCCCTGCTTCACCATTTGCAAGAACCCTGCTTCCCAAAGAAACACATGGTTAATGGGCCACAATAAACTACCACCAGTTTAACCAGAAATAGATGGTGATTGACCATCAAAGAGCTAGGGGGCTATGGACCTGTGGATCTTACTTCAATTCCCTCACAAGTTTAAGGGAAGTGAGTGGTTCTTTGCCTAGAGGGGCAAAACCTGAGTCCTTGGTCAACTAGGCTGAACCACCAAGTCCCGGGGCTGAACGGGCCCCGAACCGGCCTAGGCTCACACCGAGCCCCAGGAAATCGCCCGGCATCGTCACCCACAGCTGCAAAACCAAAGCTGCGGGGTAGCGATGACATGGTCCATAACCATAGCTACGCACCGGCAAAACGAGGATTCATGGATAATGATGGTGTTTAGACGTGGTGGTTTGTGATGATTGTCAGGAACCAACAATAATTGACCAACGTGGCAACATGATAGTAGTTTAAAATCATTGATTGATGACTAATAGTGGTGATTGATCATGGTCGGCCCGGTTATCATAGCAACATGTACTCAGATTATTCACCCATGAATATGTCCCGCCTCTCACCGAAAGATGAAATAAAATGATTGATTGATCAAATGGTTGGGTGCATGCGCAAACGGTCTTTCACCGAAACCTAAACCTACCGATGACCATCATCATCAAAATTGTCATCGTCATCGTCACCATCACCATCATCATCATCATCATCATCATCATCATCATCATCATCATCATCATCATCATCATCACAATGGACCATCATGACCATCACCACCATCACCATCACCATCACCATCACCATCGCACTATCATCGTCGTCACTATCATGCTTGGCTTCTCAAAAGATCCGCTGTGGATCTCAAAACCGATCCCACAGAAACCTCGTCAAGTGTCCACAGAATCCACCGGCACAACTCACCAGCCCCCTCCCCAGTGGCCAAAGCGGGTGCTGTGGGATGGAGATTTGAATCACTGTGGATGGCGGATGTCGGGCACATCAAAAAAAACCTGTAGTCACAAGTAGAAGGATATCTTTTCAGGCCAAGAAATCTCCCCGAGAACGACATGTGCCGTGGTTACAGGGGTCAAAGTTTCCTTTTCTGCTTTGGAATTATTCGACAATTTCCATGAAGTTCACCCTTGTGAAGCTATGATTTGTGGTTGGTATCGGTTCACTACGAGATGTCCCAACTATCAGATGACAAATCACCATCAATTAACTTGTTATAACATTTATATAATTTGCTAGAATATCGCTGTTCCTGTCCTCATTGTTGTTTTCTTATTCTTGTGGGTGTTGTCGTTGTAGTTGTAATGGCCATCGTTAACCACAACTGAGGAGCGCCTAGAAAACTAAGCAATCATCCATTTGGTTCAATAGCATAAAGAGTTTAATAAACTATGAACCATTCTCAACCAATCAACCACTACTGAACCATTAGTCTAGCATGAGCCATTATGTAGCCATGAACTAACAATCAAACAACCACTATCAAAAATCAAGTATCAGACCATAAAACGGTTGTTCAATGGGTGTTTCTCAAACTAAGGGGTAGCCCCAAATCATCCAGTTATTAACCATGTATAGTACTAAACCAGCCATGACTTGAGAAACCTCCTGGTAGCTCAAGGAGCATACATGGTAGCCAGCTAACTGGTCACCTCCGAACTCCACAGATCAACACCTCGCCCCGACAGTCGGCCCCCGGGCTCTTCGCTTCAAGATGGCCGCAGATCGCTTTGGATCCTGGACAGAAGCCATTGAGCGCCAGCGCTGATTCATCCTGGGTGATGGTTGTTGATGATGGTTGTTGATGATGGTTCCATGATGGTTGTTGACGGTTTAACCGTGGTTTATTGATGGTTCATGGATGCTTATTGACTGTTTCTGATGTTTGATGATGGTCATATGGATGGTAAAGGACAAGTGAATGGATATTTATACAGATTACAATGTAACCGGAAATTGTATGCGGTGTAATGCTTCATCACGGATGAACATGTAATCTATCTATCTATCTATCTATCTATCTATCTATCTAT
Organism: Symbiodinium kawagutii; assembly: GCA_009767595.1. Classification (NCBI taxonomy): domain Eukaryota; class Dinophyceae; order Suessiales; family Symbiodiniaceae; genus Symbiodinium; species Symbiodinium kawagutii. The sequence continues at coordinate 39,370 of VSDK01000030.1, forward strand.
CTATCTATCTATCTATCTATCTATCTATATATATATACATCTATAAACGCGTATGTGTGTGTGATGGATTACTATCCAGATTATAGTGTATCATCATATATCAATTGGAACGATCATGTTAACGATGGGGAATGACAACCAACGATAAGAACAACCGCTCAACAACTACTAGATATGGAATGCTTGTTCACTGAGTCATATCACAAGCTAGCCACTATCCCATCAATAAGCCAGCATCTATCAATAAACCATTACTAACCATTGCAAACCGTGATTAAACCGTCTATAAGCATCATCAAACTGTACACTTCTCCATTGACCAATCCTCAGGTACCACTTCATAGGTGGTGAATCTCCTTCCGCCCGGAAGGAGAAATCCAGGGTTTGCTGAAGGAATTGGTGCGGCTCTCGGGCAGAACCATCCAAGAAATGGCTTCCCAACAGTCAGAACCTGGTCAGGCCTTCGGGGCTCAGGGAGGCCATGAGCAGATCCTTGCCAGCCACATGTAGCTGATGATTCTCATGGGAGATATGGTGGTTAGTCATAGGGGACCCCCCAGTTATCATATCTACCAAATAATCAGACTATCAATGATAATTTTCAATAATCATTTTCAATAAGATTGATAAACTAATGTTTATTACTATCAACAATCATTTTCAGTAATAAACCGACCATCACTGTGGGATACACCTATGGCTTGAGAAACCACCATATGGCTGGGTCCAAACCCTGTACCCCTGGTAACCCCATCACTAACCATTGTTTTCCCTATCATTGTTGGTTATCATCACCCATGAAATTGGTTGGTGAATATTAATCCATACCCACATATATAGTTCGTATCCCCTACTATTGTTGGCTATTATCCCCTGTCATTAACCATTAACCAACTAGTTAACCACCATATGAATCCAACGTCCCCAACAATATCTGCCCCTCACAGCATCATGCTGACCGCCTGCTCCCAGAATTGCAGCGTTCGATACATCTGCGAAAGCTCCTGGAGTATCCTGCGCGCTGGTGCGCTGCTGCCATGGGCCATGGATGGGCCACGGTTGGTGAATGTTTGTTGGAAAATCATGGTGGTCCAGGTTTGGTCCGTCAATTTAGTTCATGAAGAATGATTTGATTCGTGTTTATTTTGAAGCACCATGGTTGTATTTGATTCAGCTGATCGCGGTTCATAGTGGTGATGGATCATGGTGGCGGGAAAATCATGGGTAGTGGGTGGGTAATGTTTTTCTAAATGATGGATGGCTCATTGTTGTATAATGCGAAACTAAGAATCACCGTAGAGGTATCAGTGCCTTCATGCATGTTGCTGAATTCAGATAATGAAGTGCTTGGTATAGTCCATACATATAGGCTGTATAAAAATCTACATGCGCACATACATACCCGGTCCTTATATTCATTTACACTCAGATGCATACATCTAAACACAAAAAAAACATTTACATGTGTATACTACAGATGATACAAATACTATTTGTGATGATATTTGTATAATACTATTCATTTTCTATACACACAGATTATACAAATATCATCAGAGATTCACTGCCACCTTACCTCCACTGGTTGCCGCCACGGTGGGTGGTCATGCCCTGCTGTTTCAACTCAACGCTTCGTCACCGCGTCCTGACATGTTCCGTGACCCAGCCATCCAGCAGAAAGTATTCCAAGGCCATGACGAAGAAGTGGTTCGCCAGTTTGAAGATCTGCGGCTCGCCATGACCATGGGCAGTTTGAAGGGTCTAACGCCATGGCTTTATGTTTTATGATGATAGACCATCAATTAGCACTATAATTACACTGTTAATTGATGGGTTAATCATCAGTTTGAAGCTTTATAGCTGGTTAAATGATAGTGTTAAGATGGTCTTAAAATGGTTTGATTATGATCTAATGATAATCGATGATTATTAATGAAGGTGTGATGATTGTTGTTGATGAATAGGTTGAAACACATGGATGTCTCAAGACCCAGTTTGGATGGGTTTAAGCGTGGTCTTCTGATGCTTGAATGATGGATCGATGATGGTTGATGCTGGTTTGATGATGGTTTAACCGTGTTTTATGATGGGCTAATTGACCCTCAGTGATGGTTAGAGATGCCTCATTGATTTTAATTAACTGATAGTTATGATTCTTTCAGGATGGCTCAATGGTCTTGGAAGGGGATGAGACCAGGACACGTTTCAACAGGATGGCGCTCCACCCAAGTTCATCTGCGTGGTTCATCGATGCAAAGTTGCTGAGTGTCATGCCATTTCTAGACAAGTAAAATGCGAGGTGTTCTTGAAATAGGGGTCCTCCAAAATGGATGGTTCATTACTATGAATGATTGATATTGGATGATTGGAAGGTGCCCTCTTTTGAGAAACACCCATGCAGGCACAAGTATTGTGGACACACTCAACCCACTGTTGAATCTGATCGACCGCATGACCTTGGATGATTGGCCCTCTGCAAATGCTTCTCATTTTGCCACGGTTTGATGACTATGGTCAGCATAACTACAATCGGTATAGAGTAACCCACCAAAATGTTGGTAACCATGGCCACCAACCATGTCACTAAGTGGAAAAAATGGGGAATCACCCACCAATGATGGTAGTAACACATAGCAACCAATGGTTCCCTTCACCACTTCATCATCCAAGCAGGGCTCCAAACCGCAAGGGTCCGCAAGGGTCCAAGGGCCCCGAAAATCGGCTCGGCCTCGCGCGCGGCTTCAAAGGAGGTCCCGACACAGGATGGAACCTGTGGCCTCGACACGGCGTGACGACTGGAAGTATCTTTAGCGGCCACCATGGGGTGAAAAGGTAACCAAATGGTCGCTGACTTGTGGCCGTTCTCATGGTGGCTCAATGGTCCGGTGGTCAATTCGAGGTCAGTGATGGTGTCTATTCTCAAAATCTGATCCCCAGAACTTGGAGGTTGGTGAAGTTCTGCCATCCCACAGGAACCCACAGTGCAGTTCCTCAGCTGAGTCCCTCGCTGCAACTTGTCAGCCCCTTCTCCTCAGAGAAGCTATGGTCATCCACACCAGAGCGGTCATCAGCTGGGTCTAGGGAAATTGAGATCGGCAATGAACCATCATCCCATCATGATTCCATCATGATTCCATCATGAATTATGAACCATCATCCCATCATGAACCATCATCCCATCATGAACCATCATCCCATCATGAACCATCTTATGTTGATGTTTCTTCAAAATGGTAGAAATGACAACCACAAGGTGAACCAACCAACGAAGGCCTTCCCTTCGAAGTGGCCTGACATCGCAGCCATGTGCACCTCACCCGCCCCTGAGGGTGGATCCTTTGGGAAGCTGTCCTCTTTGCTCCAAGAAACGGCGGTTGCCCCGGCCTTGGACCACCAGCCCAAGCCCGTCCCTTTCGCCGTTTCAGCACCCTGGTGCCGGAGAGTGCAAGCCCTTTTGTAAAAAATGGGTGTCACCTTGCTGCGTCAAAAAAACAAAAAACGATCGTGTAATCGGGGTTCTCTATGACAACTCATGGTATAATCTCCCGTTGGTGTTGTTATTATTGCTAATGAATAATAATACCTTATAAATATTCTTATAAATGTTAATTTTATGATAACTCATTGTTGATGGATGACAATTTTTGATAAAATTCTGGGCCCAGCATTTTCGTTGTGATCAACTTGTGAGAGCCAAGTTGCACATCCTGCGCTGCACATGTTCATGCAGTAGCCTGGGCACTGTGATGGACAAAAGGGCAGGTGGTCATGTCGCAGTCGCCTTGTGAAAAGAGCACGTCAGGGTCAGCAAAAATACATGCGTGCATACAAATGCGTACATGCACATGTATATCTTTGTATACACACATACATACATCCATATTATGTATATGTATATTTTTATAAACATATGTCATATGTAAATATATACATTAATCCCCACACATATGCAATAACCCATGCATGCATTCTTTGATTCATAGAATTCCTGCAGAGTTCAGGTCCGAACATCAAGGCCATCAGAGCACCAGAGCCGCAGCTAAGGCAGGCGCCGGAAGTGCACAGGTAAGCAGATCTTGTCGTTGGGCCCCAAACGCAGCCATCGATCCTGGCGCCAGGGCCCAGACTTTCCAAGCCACTGGTGGTTCAGGTCCCAATCATGACCATGGTCAACACCGCTACACGTGGTTAACCGAAAAATCACCATGATCAACAATGGCAATGTAAGTGGCTCAGAATGTCTAGGGGATAACAACTTCCGAACCTCTGACAATAGCTGTTCCTTCAGCAGTTCACCTCAAATCCGCTCGTACGACTGGCTCATTGAATCCGAATGCAGTTGTAAATGTGACGATTTCTTACAACTACCACAATCTATCATCATGCCACAATACTTCGGATATGTTGGTAGATGCATTGTTTGGTTGTAGCAACGCCATTCCAATGCCACTGAAGGTCAGTTTCATTATGACCTACCGAACCGTATGAGTTTCTAGTTTCATTACCGAAGTGCTCTAGGAAGAGTCTGACCGCCATAAATCTGGAGCATGCATGCGTGAATAGGGCAGGGTCCATGCTGATCAGTCCGTTCAGATTTGCAAATTAAATTTAGTCCTTTGGGTGTGGTCCTGACCCATGCTATGGTCATGTCCCCGGATGATGTACCCTCAAACAATTGGTTTCCCAAGTACAAGGCCATCATTCGGGGATCATTTTGGGAGACCATTTACAACATTTGCTTACATACATATTGGACACCGCTCGTCTACAAACAGTCCACAAAACACCACTACTCTATCCAAGACAATTAATTCATTCCGGACTTAATAGTAACTAACTCGGGTATTCCCTGCTTTTGAACACCACTCATCTATACATATTGGACAGCCAACTACATGGCAGTGGGTCAAAACCATGTACCCCTGGTTCCCCTCTCATTGAGCCTTGTTTTCTTTATGAAATTGTTGGTGGTTATCCCCCATGAACGCTGGTTGGTTAAAGCCTTGACCCATAGCCACATGCAAGTCAAAACATATTGACACTAAGCATGGGCCACCAACTGCTTTGTCAATATTTAGTTGGTTGGTTAGTGTTGACAAAAACACATCCAAAACAGATTGGGCCACCACTCATCATCCCATGGCACCTCTTGGTCAGTGAAGTCAGGAGAAGCCTCTGGCGACTTCGCCACCAATGGCCACCAGATTGGATGGCCGGGCTGACCACTGGGAAACCTCTTCTGGTTTCCAAAATATGTACTGCAAATATACATATTATATTCTTTTTCCCAGAGGCCTACAGCGTTGATTGCCGTGACCTAGCTTGAATTCGAAAACGTGAACTCCTCATCCACGATGAAAGTCAGACCCTATGTGATCTCCACGTGTTGTGGATATATCAGCTCTGTGAAGGTGGATACAGGTGGGTGAACCAAGCCCTTTGACCATGGCCAATGCATCCATCAACTCGCAGGCCCGCGGCCGGCACCAGCGCAACGCTGGCGTAGAAAAACGCCACACCTCGTGCTCCTCGGCGAGAACGTTGTCTTGAGCTTCATCGTCTTCCAGGTACACCACCTGGACACGTTAAACGAGTCAGCTATCCAAACAGCTTCGTCATAAATCTATGATGGTTCATAGTAGCTGGTTAATAGTAATGCTTGATAATCTAAATGGTTAATGGTAATAATCTATGACGAATTAGTAATGATTAATAGTAGTGGTTGATAGTAATGCGTAATGGTTATCCATCATTAAGTGGTTCATAGTAGATAATGTCACCAATGTAAATTCTATCAATTTCTGATGGTGCATAGTGGTTCATAATGACGATGAAAATGACTAGTAATGGTGGTGATTAGAAGTGATCACCAGATTGGTAATGCATTGGGAACTTTTTGAAATCTTCTGAGCATGTCCAAACACTTGGTGAAATCGCTGACCCATTGTACATATCGTACCAGATATGACAAAAATGCGCGATTTGGGAATGCATTCCCACCCCATGGACTGTCAGTTTATTCCTCCCATCAAGGATGAGGGACAAATGAGCAGCTTAGAAGAAGAATGAAGAACAAATTCAACAAAATCAAAAGACATGTGAGTATTTCAGAAATGGATCGCATGATTAACGACCGATCGGAAATTTCAAAAACTCCCTCAGAATCTAAAGCTGCTCGAACCTGCACTTAAAAAAGAGTACCCCCAACTCATTCATAGCTACGCCATGCTCCAGGATGGGCAACTGCATATTCAATTCGCTTTCATCCAAGCTTGTTCCTTCATCCTTCAGAACAACCCCTGGAGTGGCAGAACCACGAATCCCGGCAGGTTCAGCATCACCCAGGTTTCTCAACAGCGGCAGCATGGCTTGGTGAACCGTTGCGAACCACTCCTGGTTGTGCCTCCTGGTTGTGCCTCCCGGTGGTTCCCGGTGGTTTCCCAGGCACCTCAGGGAAGACCTCGTCCCACAGAATGGGTCCAGTGCCGCCCTCCGGCGGCCGCTCCACGCGGTCGGCGGACACGCGGAAGCTCAGCTTGGTGCCCTGCAACGGGGAATCAACGGCGGGAACAACCACGGGGGAACCCGTGGAGCACCGTAGAAATTTCCGGGTCAACTGGTCACCGAGATAAGGGAAATTTCCATCAACATGACCAACCAATGGAGTTTTTGCAGTTGAATCCAAGCATTTCTTCGAACAACCTTCCAAGTCAACAGAAAAGTTCGCATGTTCGCAAAGTAATCATCGTTCTGAATGGGTTGCGGAGTTGATCCACCTTTATGCCTGTGGATCTGGGGGCTCATGACCCTAGTCAATAAAAGAAAGCCAGTTTGAGTAAACTCAATTGCAAAAATTTAGGGAAGGTGTGTAAACTATGATTGTGTCAAAGCTAGCTTTCCAACAAACTCAGCACTATTGAGTTCATACTAAATGTCTCTCCAGTCATCATCCGCCTCATGTGTCACTGAAGCAGTTTCTTCTGCTTTCCTCCGCTCTCCGCGCCAGACCTGGTCAGAACGACCTACTGTTCAAGTGCAGGTGGATTAACGATGGTCATGATGAACGACGATCAATCAGTAAGAATGGTTGATACTACTTAAAGATGGTTCATGGCGATTAATAATGCTCACTGTCAATTGTAGATTGATGGTGAATCATGGCTTATGATCGTTGATACTGGTTGATTCTGGTTGATTGTAATAGAAGTTATTGTACGGCTTGACAGCCAACGATAGCAACAATATGGGTATATTCACAGCCACCGTTGACAATGAAGCGGATTTGCCTTCGGAATATTATCATTTCTGGATTGCCCCCCTCTATCTCATCAAGAAAGGGGGTGAGTACGGTAGCTTGGAACCAAATATGAATAGATAAGGCCAGGCACTCCCAAACCAACGAACCTGTTTCGCAGCCCATCCAAAATCACCAGCAAAAAACCTCTTGGTTCCTTGATTGGGGGTGCAAGGCACAGCACTTATGCCGATGCAGAGAACCACTCAGTACGAAAGGACTGTAGACGAAGAACTGCGATACGCTAAGTACATCTCATGCTGGGCCCTTGGTTGGGCAATAGTCACCTACCCATCGCAGGCTCACGGCTGAAGATGCTCCATCAACCCTGCACAACCCCCCTCAATAGCATCCAACATATGAACCAGGCAGTATCTCAGTACAACAAACCAACAACGACACCAACGACCATATCAGCTGAGACCCAACCTTCACAAACGGCACCAGCACATATGGCTGTGGGTCAACACCCCGTACCCCTGGTTCCCCAATCATTAACCAGGCTGTTTCCCTTGTTGTTGGTCATTACATGTCATTACCCCCATGAAAGGCTGGTTGGTTCACTGCTTGACCTGGCGCTCGCCATATGTAGCGCACAGATTCGTAGCGCACACGGCTGCTGTTTTCGCGCCAGCTCCGCCGGCTCTGCTCTGCCTCCTCCCAGGCATCCGGTCGTTCGGCGCAGGCACGTGCGAACTTCAGGCGGGTGGAGTACCTTTTTCGGCGACGTCGATGCCGTGATGCCGCAGACGAACCAGGACCGAACAAGCAGAGATGATTTCCATAGATTTCCCGCTATGACTCTTCGCCATTCAGCATTGAAGTGACCCTTTAACTTACCATCACGAACCATGAATCATGCTGGTTTTTCACAACTTAAAAATATCTTTCATCCACTGGCGAACGCTGAATGGCATTGTCCGTCACCTCCCTGTTCTGCCAGAACGTGCACCGGGCACAGGTTACCTTTTGTCAACTGTTGGATGTTCATCTTATGCTTCATTGTGCACCTTGTGATAGATCCAGCTGTCAAAAAGCCATCCCAAAATTGGCCGTAAATATAGCTGGTGATTCACTAATTTACGTGGTTTACTGCTGTAGATCTCCCTTTATGATATCGCTGACTATAGCTCTGTATTTCTGATCCAGAATTGTTGGTTTCTCCTCAAAAATTCTGCCACTTCAAATGGTCTAAGGGGATTTGTGAGATCTGTCATGCCGGTCGTGTGCAATTGTGGATTTGTTTTCAGAAGTCACAAGTACAATCAATCAATTGTCTTTGTATATGTGTGTGTGATATATTCGTACATGGGTCAAAATGAACAAAACACTCGAACTGGTGAGATGTGAACTGTCATATAATCATTGACATACGAGATGTGAACTACTGTCCAACTTTTAGACGGGTGATATTGACAGATAACCACAATTACATGCCTTAACCTGCCAAATCTGATCAGGCCGCCAGGGCCCCGTTTAGAGGTCGCTTAGCACTAAGAGGATTGAAAGTTGTCAACCCTGGGAATGGAAAGCCATGGGACTCTTACAGCAGGAGACAACTCATAGTGGAGCTCATGGCTCGTACGACTCGCTTCTTGACAACTTGGGTGAATCATCTGATGAGCCCTTACACCCACCTGGGGTCACCTACAGCACCCCAAAACGGCCAGCTTGAGGTTCGAGACACCACCTGCCACCTGGGGTCACCAGAGATCGACATCCAAGGTGCATGTTGCCAATGTCTCGCCAACATTCGGCCTTCAGCTCCGCCAAATTCTCCGGTTCCATCCCAGCAATCTCCCTGCTCCGGTCGCAGAGCACGAGGCCGCTGTGCAGCAGATATTCCTCAGTGAAGGCTGGATCGTTGGATCGTTGGATCGTGGTTGAGAATGGAGGATCATAGGGGACAACCACCAACGAGAAGCAAGGCCAACTATCAATCTTAATGACCAACTATACTGGTTGGCCTCGGTCATGTTGACCTTACCAAGGACAATGCACACGGCCACCACGACAAGACAACGAGGACGCCAACACTTTTTGGATCAAGCTGTGGCTCTGCTGTGGTCTTCCGAAGCTGGTGCTACGAGCAACTGGCGTGGTGGACTCCACCTGGATGCCTTGACCTCTTCTAGATGGCTTTATTGATACAAAAAATGTACATGAGGGCATTAATAGAATGTCATACATAGATACTTCAAGTACATATACAATTTAAATACAGAGACTCTATGGATATGGATATACAGAAGTATTTTGGGGTTTACGAAACTTCCCATCTCTCTATAGCGTGTGTCAAGCACCTTACCATTCCGGCTTTGCTGCCACACCATCCCAAGCGAGACTCTGCTGTCCAGAACATCCCTTCGTTCACGAAGAAGTCTGAGATGGCACAGCAATTCCTCCCAACAATCACTAGATTGACAGGCAAATCCATTGGATTTATTCGATTTCCGTGCAGTTGTTCCTCTGCCGTGTCCGGGACTAGCTAAGGCTTTCCGAAAACAGTGCATCTGCCGAAGTTTGGTGAGTCCCAACGTAGATCCATCATTCACCGCACATAACTTGGGATGTCTTTGGGGGACCATGGACCTGCAATTCGGAGAACCGGAGGTACCCTTTGCTAAATCGAAATGCGCGTTGTAAGCTGATTCCGAGACACATGGACTGTTTCCAAAACTCGTCGCAGCCACAAATCATTGGTTTCTCTTCTATTTCATTGATTTTGGCGGGTTGAGGGGGACCAAGCAGCCATACGCAGCCCATATCCCTCCACCAAACACTTCTTGCTTTCTTTCGGTATCTGCTCGTCCTAATCCATTCTTTGGGATCAAAGGGATCGCGTTCACGGATTTCTGGGCTGCGCTGCCCAGCTGTGTTGGACTGCCAGGCGGCTGTGACAACGATGCAGGGGGCAAGGTGAGGCTGGCTGTGGGTCTAGCTGCCTGAGTTGGAATCTCTCCCAGCTGAGATGGGAAAATCCTTCGAACTGGTGGTCAAACAAGGGTTGCCTATAGATTTTCCATCAATCAAACTAGTGAATCTCTCACTGGCATGAAATCCCTGCGTCGATTTTTGGAACGTGTCCCCGGACCTAGCCACAGTGCCTCATCATACATGATCGTCCCGTTTACTGAAGGTGACCCAAGTTGCATCCTTCCCATGACGGAAGAGTGCTGCCAGTCAAAAGCATCGAAAATGAATATAATTCGGATAACCTTATCTTCCATCATCTTCCATAATCTACCACCTCTCAGCTGTTTTTCCAAAAGTAGATCCTTGGTGTTGCCCCTCCGGACGCCTCCAACTGTCGACTCATGGTCTCCGCACAAAAGCGTGCTGATAGCGAAGGCTTTTGGAGGGCCCCGTATGCTTGGGCAAGGTAAAACCTCAGATGGCAAGATTACTTCTGATTAATCATGATTTGCCAGTAGGGTTGATTGCTGATTATGGTAAATTAGTGGCTACTTAGTGGCCAATTAGGGGTCAACTAGTGGCGAAAGAGTGGTAAAGAATGGTACATAGTGGCTTCATCGTGGATAAGGTTGCCCCTAAAACAGCTCGGCCATGGCATGGCGATTCTTCAAGATTGATCACGATGGCTATCAATGGGTGATCAATGAGTAATGATGGTTCTCAATGGTGAAAAATGGTTGATGCATGTTGATGCTGATTAGTAAATAAATAGTGGTTAAAAAGTGGCCAATTATGGTTGATAACAATTGATCATGGTGAAAAGTCAATCCTGGCCAAGGGTGCAAGGGTTGACAAATCGACAATCACCAAGACAGATCCAAGCCACTAAACCACCTGCAGTTTCACCATATCAAATATGCAGGTTTCTTCACATTTTATCTCCCCTTCTCAAGTTTGCGTGTCAACAAAGGTTGAAGCCCCGATCACCATGAGCATGGCCTACCGTCACCCTTGAAGACATTGATGAACCAACAATTGATTGATCATTACCATGACTCATTGATCGCTAGTCAAGGGTTAGTGCTACCTGTTTCAACCATAGGTGCCATTGCCTTGGTTAGACTCACCATTTAGTTATCACCGATACTCATTCAGTTGGTAAAAGGGCAAATCTACAGGAAATCCTTGTTTCAACCACCGATGATGGTTGGTTTCCTGTGGATTTTCCCATCAGCTGACCCAGTGATTAATGGTGGTTGCCAACCAGTCTCAGTCGTTGATAAAGATTCCTATTGACCACCACCATCACCTCCTAGCTGGTTGTGGAGATACATATATGATGAAGCAGTGGTTGCATAGAGTCTATATTGCTTTCTGATGGTTCATATTGGTGGAATCAAGGTTGGTAATGATGGTTGATAGTGGTGTATGGCGCCTTCAGCCGGTGGGGGAAACCTACCATCTACAAACCTATCCTCCCCACGATCTGCGAAGAGTCACATGGTCATGGTGTAGTTGTTCTCGCACCGTTCCTCGCACTGCTCCTTGACAGCTTGAGGTCGATGGTGGTACATCACTTGTGCTCGCCGCAGAAAGTTCATGCCCTCCTGGGACGACGGACTTCTACATTGGAAGGATGAACAGGAGATCCATACGAATAAACCACGCATATTCAACCTAGATTCCCAGCGAATTCTGAAACTGGGGGGTGGTTTGTTATGTTTGGGAATACATGCATTAAACATGCTGTAGCGACCAGAATCATCGGCAAGGATATAGCAAACTAGTTGATGAATGGCTGTATTCCCACATGTACCGTTGTTACGCTCCACCGCAGGTCGCTCCCAACCATGAGCGACCAACAGTTAGTTGGGTTCCATCGTTGGCATCGCTTCCTTTGGTTGTCCGGCAGCCACTCTCGAGACTGGCAAACTGCAAACGACTAACAATGAGCCAAGCCAAACATGAAACGAGTAAGCTAGACAGGGGGTACTAAACCAAGCATAGGGCTCAAGGCCTAGATGATTTGATAAAAAGAGCAAACAGCCGATAGGTCAAAGGTGCTGCACAAAAACAGAACCAAGCAAAACATGATTTTGCAACAAGAAAAGTGATCTTGATGTGATTTGCTGGTGGTCCAGAAGTCGAAACTACGAAAATACAGGGCACATGGGTCGCAGCGCACCTTGTGACCACCACGATTGCACCACAGCATACCAAGCTGGTTGAAGACATCCTGCGACAGCTCCAAGAAAATGAACATCGCTGGCGTTGTTTGAAAATTGGGTTTGGAGTTCATAATCGTTGAATACCAATCACCTCACAATTTCAAGCCCGTTTTTCCTGACTTTTACACAACACAAGAAGCGGCAAATCAATTTGTTCAATCGGAAAGTCGAATCTCTCAGAGAGCATTTTCCACTTGCATGCTGTGTCCAAGAAAGTTGTGGGTATATTATGCACTTGCTCTTATTGGTTGTTATCACTATCAATCAGCTCACTATTCACCAATAGTAGGACCTCAGGAGACATAAAATTATCCCTCAAACGCTAGCATCTCACTTTCTATCAACTAGCCCTTATTCTATGTTTGTGATTGTCAATTGCTAACAGTCAATCATTATTATCAAACCAGCTTATGAACGGCTCGTACAGTCCAACAAGCAAAACAACAATGCATAAGGCTTCAGTCCTACTATTGTATGGATTCTATGATGTCTGATGTATGAACATTAAAGGTATCAGAGCAGCTCATTTAGCCATGGTTAGTCACTATTAACATCTATTAACCAAATTTTGGAACAACCATTGACAATGATCAAGCATCAATACTACGAACCATCACTACGCATCAAACTAAACCATCAAGTTCAACCATCAAATCAAGCTAAATAATAAATCCAAATCAACTAAACCAGGAGCATGGAAACACCCCGACACCCCCAACTCAGCAGTTGTCTTCACAACACCAACGGGGCCCCCCTCACGGTTGCCCGTCATGGCTAACCTGTCGTCCGCTTCGCTTCCTGGATGAAGCAAAAGGGCTCCGGCTCCAGGCGCAAGGGCGAGCGCAGATAGCGCTCCAGGGACCGGATGAAGTACTTCTCGGCGCCCGGGACCTGGGGCGCAGGGAGGGCACCAAGGAGGTTGGACGCCGCCCCAGAAAAGTGCTGCTTGGTGGTTCAACATGTGGCGAGTTGGGTCAATACCCAACTCATGGTGAACAATTTCATAGGGAAAACGTGCTGGTTTATGATGGGGAACCAGGGGTACAGGGTGAACTGACCCATAGTCATGTTTGAATTCATGGTTGATTTTGTGGATAGTGGTGAATTCATGGTCCATTCATGGCTAGTTGATGAGTGGCTGACGGCTTATAGATGATTAATATATGTATAGTGGATAGGTAATTCATTGCTAAGAGAGGATAACCAGTGGTTAGATGATTATGAAGTGACAGCTGACGAATGTCAATATTGGTTTATGATTGACATTGAATGATCAATTAAGGCTAGTCAGCCAACCATCCAGGCTAATAAACATTGTGAACCATCAAGGTTAATGATCACTGCTGATTCATTGATGGTTTTTGTTCCCTTTCAAATGCAAAATCTGTTCACATCAACAGTTGACATCCAAAACCCCAGTTGTAACTAGCAGTTGTATCATAGTTTGGATAGCCAGTCCTTAGTTGATGGGTAATAGTGCATTGATGGTCAATTGATGGTTCATAGTGTATAACTGGTGGTTAACAAATGCCTCGCTCATGGAAGTTCATGGGCAGTTCATGGTTGACGATGCAAATCTCCTGGTTACAGCCGCGATCAGCACCAGTCACTCCAGTCACCAGCCACCGAGCCAGCATGATGGGCAGCGCTGCACATGGGGCACCTCCTCGCAGTAGTAGAGGTTCTTTCCAAGGAACAAGAAGAGCCTCAAGGAGAGCGGGACCGTTGCCCAACGGCCGTCGCGATGTTAGCAGTGGGAGATTCAGCTGAACCAGCATCTGTGGACCACCATAAATATATGGATCTCCCGTCATTGACGTTTCATACGCTGAAAAATGCCGAAAGATTTGATTTCCCTGAGGAACGAATCGTCACCGTTCACTCGTCAACGCGGGTGCCGCTTTCCTGCACGGAAGTAATTTCGACCAACCCCACTCTCCAAAGATGGTCCAACTTATGGCAAAGTTCGGTACCTGGGCGTATCAGTACGCCGGTACCCCTCAAATCTCACCCTTTCCAATAGCTAGCATCAGCTATCAAATCACATCCGCAGCTATCATCTGCCCAGGCGGTGCCTCGCCATGACTTCGCGACCCAACAGCAGCGATGGACTGTCGGGGCCATCCTCTTCGGCAAGCAGCCTCTCCAAGTCCTTGACCTTGGTCCACCGAATTTTGGACATGAATTCTTGAAAATTGCCCGGAGGACCATTTCTGATATGACTCTAATTTTGGAAATGGAATTGAAAGCTCCAATCATAAAGTGCGGGGGAGTTGCTGTCTCCGTTTTTGTTCCATTCTTGCATCTTCATCTTGAAACTTCCGAATCATGCTGAAAATATGTCGGTTAACCCCCCCCCCCATAATTTGGTCGGTGACCGTAACTTGCCCTAACAGAAGCACATCAAACTATTGTTTGCCGACGCATCAACAAGAACATTATTATGGAAACCAAGCACCCAACGGAAGTGGGAAAATTCCTCACAAATAACCCCCAATAACAGTCAATAATCATCAATAATCATCAATAATCATCAATAATCATCAATAATCATCAATAATCATCAATGATCAACAATAATAGTGAATAATAGTGAATAATAGTCAATAATAATCATCAATAGTCAAAAATAGCCAATAAAAATAAGAGTATTGCTTCCATAATTACTAGTTCCTGGAGACTGAGGACATGTGAGGACCAATACTGGTTCTTGGTTCAAGTCCAAGTGGACATATGAAGAATTCTACACTCCAACGCAATGATGGAAATATTTGTCGCTGAACTCTCTGAAGAGCGCCCGTACTTAGCACTCACCCCCAATAGCGGGTAGCCCTGAGTCATCCATTTCCATAATTCTGTCGATGACTGTATGAATCTCAAGTGAGAAGGGGTGTCATCTGCTACATCCGCGATACAGCACAAAACAAAACATTTGAAGATAGTTTAAAAAAAACACGTGGCTTTTTACAACAGAATGATATAGAGCAATTCAAGACAATAGCAGAAAGCAAAGTTCACTGAAATCGAAAACTGAGAGCCATGCTTAAAACACAACATGCTGGTACGCACTGTATGCACAATCACAAGATGTATCACAATGCAAAATGGTATGGCATGCATCGTAGAATATGATAAATTAGAAAAATGGTGAAGATTGAACGGATCGCGATATCCCAAATAGTAGTGCATATTACAATTTAGCATGTAGTGCACTATAGTGAAACATAATATCATCTGATGCACGATCATGTAGCAAGATCCAAGATGACATCTTGGATTGTAACAGGATGCAAAATCATGCACAATTGTACTTGATAATGCCATCGAATCAGATATCAGGTCAATCTTGCATCAGCAAAAAAAAGGGACAACTGTGGTTCTCAGAGGTCCATGCTTACAAATGGACACCTTCTGTGTGGGTCACACTAGTGGCATCTAGAACATCTGGCGCCAAGACACGGCCAATTCCAGCATTTCCCGAGCGACATATTTGCTCTTGTAGGGGTTCTCCTCTGGATCCTGCCAGCCCAAGCAGCAGGCCCCACTCATGGCAGCGGCCCACCTGACGATGCGTTCCGAACTGTGGAAACGGCGTCGTCCTGAACCTCCCACAACTCGTCATACCGCTTGATTGTGGCCTGCAAATCCACCTCCACGTACTTCCTGGCGAAAACCATATATGGACGGACTTGTCCGCCAGGTATTTCAAATCAAAATGCAAAGTACATGCAACACAATGCACATGCGACATCATGCGATCAAAAAGTACCAGTTGAGTCTCCTGAGTTTGTTTCCGCCCTCGACCGTCATTGCTGTGCAGGTAGGTGCAACAATGCCAAGACTTGGATTGTAGAAGGGAAGAAAACTGCTACGAAGGAACCAATACCAATACCCAAACTTGAATCTGTGGAAAGATCCATGGAAAAGGAAAAGTGTGGAAATTTTGGAAAATCAACCAGTCTTCGAAAAATTAAAGATGGTTGACAAAGTCACCATGGAGCATGTTGCTCGATCCAGCGACAGCAGAAACGAAGAGATGTATCACATGGCACATTGCAAACGAGAACTTGGACTGTGCGTGTGTAAAGTCAGTCAACCAGAACAAATAGTAGGCGCAGATGCAATATAGGAGCATGGTTGTAGATCCTAATTTTCAAAGCAATCCACCACTTCAGATCACTGTACCTTTCGTAAACGATAATATTGCTGAGCGACTAATGACAATCTCCTGGTTTCACATCAGCCCATCAGCCAAACCAAACCAAAATGGAGGGTAGTTGTTGAATTAATTAATTTCCCTTCTTTCGGCCCAACCTCCCTGGAAACTAACATGAACTCTCCCAAATAGGGGTTGGAACAGTTTGGGATGGCCTTTTGTGCACAATCCATGTTGTTTCCACGGAGTGTAAGGGAAGCAAAACAAGATGTGTTTTGGGCAAAGAAAAGGCAACCCTCCCATGATCATCTTTCACGTCACTAAGTGCTCAAACATGACCCTTAAATTTTCCGGCTCTAATGCTTGTAAAATTTCAACTGGGATGCCATCTGGGCCACAAGCCTTCCCTGTCTTAAACCGATGAACAGCAGCACAAAATTCAACAAAGGTAGGGGTGTCACCCAGCGACGATGCAGCTGGAAGCCGTTTAAGAGTAGAAATATATTCAGGGTCAGCGGCAGAAGGTACGTTCAACAAATTTTGAAAATATTCCCGCCACCGTCTTGTACGTTCCTCGACAGAATGAAGTAGTTCCCCAGTGGAATCCCGCAACTTAGGCAGAGGTCTGCGACCAGACGCCAACGCAGATCGTAGCTCCCGAAAACCAGCATACTGATGTTGTGGGTCTTTAGCATCCACTTGAGTTTGAATGAGTTTAGCCTTATTTACCCACCAGTCATTAAGGACCTTAGTGACTGCCAATTTAGCTTCTGCACAGGCCTGACGGTAGAGACTCTTTGAACCACCCTGGGCATGTGCATGGTAAGCCGCTCTCCTCTTGGCACTACTTTGTTGAAGACGTTCAGCATTATCAACTTTCCACTGAGGAGCGCCAGAACCTTGCTTACATCCGACTGCTTTTTCACCAGCCTTACGTAACGCAAAAGTCCAGGTTGCATAATCATCAAGGTACCCGTCATCAAGGAATTCACCCATCAAAGTGTTGAGAGTGTCCAGTTGGTCTGGATCTTTAAAACCCTGCACATCAAGTGGCGCCAATTTCCTTTGAAGCTTCGGAGACTGGTTCGACTGGCGGTTAATTCTACCACCTTGATAAACTACAGGAGGAAACCGAAGCTTGACCTTAACAAGCCTATGATCTGTATCAAAACCAATGCCCGGTTTAGCAGCGACATCCATAACAAACTTAGCCGACCTACGGCTAGCCAACAAGTGATCGATTTGAAACCATCTTCTGCTGGAGTTGTGATACCAGGTACCATAGTGCTTGTGAGGAAAGAAAGTGGACATAACACGCAAGCAACCAGCCTTAGAGCCCTCGCAAAGTGCGAGCAGCCGTTCCCCATTATCATTGGTGTGGTCTAAGCCATAAGGTCCAACAATCAGCCATTAATACGTAACAGTCGACTGCCAGCTGTTTCCACAAAGTTACCTGCCTTGGCCCATGCCTGTTGCATCCTCTCATTTAAAACTATACCAACTCCTTGTTCAGCCTGGGGTGCTGTTTCCGGAAGACCAGAGTAAATGATAAGGTGGTCATTGATTTTGATTGTGCCTTCGCCTTTCCATCTAACTTCGGAAATACAACATAGTTCAATCCCTGCAGCTGCCAAAGTATCACAGAAAGCCCTTGGTTTCTCAGGATCCGTACCTTCTAAAACTAAGTTGCCGTCTTCCCCAACCCGAACCTGCGAGTTAAACGTTCTGACATTCCACATTCCCCATGTTACCCCTACACACATTTGCTTCCAAGAGCGAGTGTGACTCCGGGCCTGTCCGCCCGTCACTAGTGGCTGGGCTCGGGTCGCCAGAGTTCCGAAGAACCCCAGCCCTGTTCCTAATCCATTCTGCCGACCCTGCGCCCTCCGTTAGCCCCATCCTCAGACCTAAAATTAGCTACCTACAAACAACAGTCCTAGATGGGTGTACCGCCGGCCACCCGGACTTCCTAAACCATCCTAAAACGAACACAAAGCAAAAAACAAGCAGTAAACTCGACTCAAGCACAACAAGCGGGCAGTCCACTCGGAAGTCCTACTTGGAGGTGGAGGTGCGACTTTGGCCAGCCTGCCCAAACTGACACGTGAACTCAAAGCTGTTCTGCCCAAAAGCTTTCGTCGGCCTCTCTTGCGGCCAGCTTCTTCTTGAGCCGGGTTGGTGTAAGGAATTCTCTTGCTCGCAGATGCAACTGGCACTTCCTCTTCACAGCCAAGCCCTGGAGCTTGAGCCAACTCCTCCTGCCCTTCAGCTCCTCCAGACTCAACAAACAAGACTTCCTCACTCTCTTCTCCACTAGTTTCTGCTCTCGCGCCAGGTTGCCGGCTTTTTCGAGCAGATCTGGAAAGCTTTGCGACACTTCTTCTGACACGTCGATCTCTACCCAACGCACCCATGGTGATTTGTCCGCCAGCTTCCCACCTGGCGGCAAGAGCGCTGGGACGTTTGGAGCTCATAGCGAGCAAGAACGAGAAACAAGCTTGTCAAAAGCGAAAGACGCTGCGGAAACATTCAACATCCATTCAAAAACACGGAAGCTCAAGCTGCCAAGTTTGCGTTGCAATGAGTCGACAGAAAAGTTCGAGACCAAATGCAAAAAAACACAGCAATCTCATAAAAGCACTGCACTCAAATAGAATCAGTTAAAGTTCGAAACACTTCAAACGATGACAAACTTTGATTTCAAACCAAAAACACTTCAAACTGTGATCTCAAAGTGTCAAACAATTTGAATTGAACACAAAACTGTCCCAATGTCATTTGGGGCCTTGAGCAAACACGAGTCCCTTCAGCAAACCCCAGTCCCTTCAGTTCCCTTAAGAATCTCCAGTCCCTTCAGCCAACCCAAGTCCCTTCAGCCAACTCCAGT
Source organism: Symbiodinium kawagutii (assembly GCA_009767595.1). Classification (NCBI taxonomy): domain Eukaryota; class Dinophyceae; order Suessiales; family Symbiodiniaceae; genus Symbiodinium; species Symbiodinium kawagutii. Next base: position 58,851 of record VSDK01000030.1, read on the forward strand.
CCCTTAAAAATCCCCAGTCCCTTCAACAAACCCCACTCCTTTCAGCCAACTCCAGTCCCTTAAGAATCTCCAGTCCTTTTTTTTTTGCTCGCCTGCATCGCCTTGGTAGCACTAAGCTAAGGTCGATAAGAAGCAGTGAAACCAGGTGAAACAAGTGAGACAAGGTGAAACGAAAACTTCGAAGCATTGAAGCATAGAAGCATACGAAGCCGGCAGAAAAACTGCGAAAATCATGTACATGCAATGAATTCCCCGCCTCACAAGTTCTCTGCATATCCCCTCACGTGAAGCAAGAAGCGTTGCCGTAGGTTCTGCGATAGCTAGCAAACTAGCTACTGTACGGCTCCTCACTGTGTGCATCGACCAATTCGGCGGAAAATTGAGATGCAGTTTGTCAGAATTGCGGTTAATCGCTACTGTTGCTGATTAACCATGAGATACTTCTGTCCAAAAATTGCGCAAAGAGTCTTACGCAGAGAAAATTGGAGACTCGCCGCAACAAAGAATGCCGAAGCGAGCGGATAACCATGAAACACCCCTTGAGTTGGCTGGCTCAAGAGCCATATGTGAACTGGGGGTGACATCCTCCAGAGCCGATAGCTCCAGAGTTGTGGGCTAGCAGTGCCCAGAGATCATGGGGAGACACCGTCAAGGGGCGAACCACCCCTGTTCACACCAAGGCCAGACGGTCAGGTTCACCGAAGTTACTACCTACTGGTGAGGCCAGGGTGTGAAACTGGTTGGTTCAGCGCCTTGTCGAGGTATCTCATCCCGCGGTACATGACCACAGCAGCTTCCGCGTTGCTCTCAGCCTTTGGATGTATATAGGGCGGTGAAATTCATCAGAATCATTTCCTTTGCTATTGGCTCCAGATTGTGATTCATGTCTGCTGTGGTTTCCGGGCATCAATCAATTTCAATGTATCCCAAAAGGATGGTGGACCCCGGCCTCTTCTTCCCAAAATTGCAAGGCACATGGTTTAGCGAAGATTACTTGCAGGACCACGATAAAACCATGCAGCAGACCATTTCCTACGGCCAGAGGTCGCCGAGGCGAACCTAGAAAACTCACGCGAGTGGTTGAGGTTGGGCACCAAGAAGCAGGCGCACATCCCCAACGGAAATTGCGAGAGCAGGTGTGAGAGAGCAAAATCTAAGCCACCGATGGAGAGATACACTCACTGGCCGACGACGATTGCAGTTTACCCACCCAGTGATATGGCAACGAGGAAGGACGGTAGCAACAAGTCACCTAAGCAGGTGAAATGTAGCAACACGTCACGGCAGGGCACTTGACGTTGAGGATGCCCACTGAAGGTCAGATATTACA
>VSDK01000037.1:0-18821 GCA_009767595.1 Symbiodinium kawagutii
GGCAGGTGGAACGGCTACAAGGTGGGCCCCTGGCAGTTATAAGTTGGCTTAGAACTCCTATAACTAGTAGTGAAGTTACTTATGAACCAGCTTATAAGTGGTTGGGGGCCCACCTTGTACAACACCCAAGTTGGACCCTGCCACCCTGCGGCCTTGGGAATTTCCTGTTCGACTTCTTCTCTGCGAAGCACCCGGCAAAACGGCCAAAGCCAAAAGCATGGGCTCTTCTTAGACCAGGGATTCCTCGGTGGACGCAAGGTAGGAGGAAGGCAGGATGAATCGGCTGGGCATCAGACCATCGTGAACCATTGTGAAACACGAGCCATTGTTAACCATCATTGACAAACATGAATTCATGGGTAAACCATTAGTATTTATGAACCATTGTCAATGATTTGCCAATGCTTCACCCACTATTATCATTGTCAACCTGCTATTCAAGCTGGTCACCCGGTATTAACCACCTTTTTCATCCAAGAGATTGAGGTTCCCAATCCACCATGATATGCTCAATGCTTTCCACGCCATGGATGCTGATGCACAAGGAGAAGCTCAGGCTACTTGGTCCCCAACAGTGCAAGGCTTTCACCCAGTGCCTGGATTCATACCTTCTCAGGGCTCATGGCGACAAGCAGAACATGGAGATATGGTGGTTTCTCAAGCCATGGGGGACCCCCCAAAAATGGTTGGTTTATTACTATAAATGACTATTAATGGATGATTTAGGGGTACCCCTATGGCTTGAGAAACCACCAGATACTCATTCTTTAGAGTTGTAACCATCCTCGAGTAGATGCTCCCAAGTTCAATATTTGTTCAGCCTTTACCAGCCTTGGGGATGGTCCAAGGCTGGAAATTTTATCTACTTCAGGATAGCTGCAATATTTTGCCAGAACCCTTAAACTATCAACTGGGTGCCTGTTCATCCTTCGGCTGCCAGGATCAGCTGTTACCCTGGGCGCACCAAGGCACAGTGCAGAAATGCATGCGGTGTCGAATGGGACGATCACATCCCAATGTACGGCCCCAACGGCGGTGAGTGTCTGAAATTTTTGCAGGGCCTGGCAGGGGCTGCAGGGCTGCAGCCGGTGTTGTTTGTTACGGTGTCAGGTTTGGCTGTGGTTTATTGCAATCTGGAGTACGGAAATAAGCTCAACATAACCACTTTCTACATTGCTTCGTTTCGTCTCATTTTTCAAACCATACACAATGGTACTCATTTCTGAGCGCGCCACGTCTAACAAAAGCATGCCTTGGTTTTGAGTCCCTGTGGCACTGCAGATCGAACCAAAGTCCCGCAAACGACCCATCAGAGTGATGAAAATCTAATGATGATACAAGAACCCACCATAGACATCCATAGACCACCTACAATCTGGTGCATGATTTGGTGCATGATTTGGCTCATCAACCGCATGCGGGGTGCCTTCAAGTACTCTCCTCCCGCCAACTGTTTCAGGAACGGGACTTGGACGAATTCCCCTGAACCTGTCACTGACTCAATGCCACTGGGTGCTTGGCAAATGGGCTCACAGATTGGCACAAAAAGAAGGGGAGGAAGTGTCGTCGTCAAGACAGTTGCAGGCCGAATCTCTTCCTGCAATCAGCAAAAAGTACTGGTTATGGTGTGGTTGCAATGATTAGTTGTTGTTTAATCAATGGTTTAATGGGAAGAGTACTATATCTACCATGCAATTAATGGTTTAATATGTTTCCATTTCCATGGATTTTTTCTTACGAGGAGGATGGGCCGCAAATGTGTTTGGATTCATGCCTGCGCAAATGATAGCCAACATGAGAAAACACACACATGAAAGGTTTTCCCCTGGGGCCGTGGAAAGGAACACGCGGTTCACACAGCCCATGTTGAACACTTTTTGTGAAACAGAACACTGCCCGGCGCAATCAATGGCAGCCGTTCAATGCCCCTCCAACCGTGAACATGTTGAAGGCCTAAGAATTCCTTGCACCGGACAAAACGTCATTTCAATTCATTATACGGACGAAACAGTTGAGCACACAACAACACAAAGAACAATGAAACAATAATCACGACGACCACTGGAAGCAATTCGTCGCAATGGCCAAGGCACTTTCACGAGCATCATGATCCAGCCCTTTGATGTCAGGGTTGACCGGGTTCTGTGGATCCTCTCGCATCTCTCTGTCATCGCGCTGAAGTCCCGCATCTTTCCGCGGATCGTCCTATGGAGACCATCTACAAAGGAACAGTTTAGCCAGACAGTTTCCATGCCGCAAAAAAGTTTCTCAAGAATTACAATGAGGAGAATTCTTATGATAGCTGTTAATGGTTACAAAATTAATCAATGTTTTTCTACAGTTTAGCCAAACAGAATCAAACAGAAACTCCCCTAATCATCTAGTATCATTGGAAATAATCAACCATCCGTTGTGGGGGAGTTCCCTATTTTGAGAAACCCCCACAACTAAAACCTGCATTCCATTGTGGGGCACTGCAGCCATGGGTGAACCAGAAACATGCGCAGAACTGGGGAGGATGTGTCCTTATCCGCAAAGGTGCTTACAGGCATGTACCGTGTGCATTCAATATTTCAAGTGCGTACATATCTATCCATGGATCTATCTGTCTGTCTGTCTGTCTGCCTGCCTACCTGTCTGTCTGTCTGTCTGTCCGTCCCAGTGGATAAAACTCAGGTAAACAATGAAATCGATAAATCGATGAGCAAATTGATGGGAACATGATTTAAACAAGTCCATGAAAAAACTTTAGATATAGACAGCAAGAACCGATATGCACTCTTCAATTAATAGGTGAAAACACAAATGAGCTCGATAGGTTGTTAGATTGAAAGAAAGCTCAGAAAATAGAAAGGAGGATGATAGATCACGCGATTGGTAAGTAAACAGAAAAACAAGCAAATACCAAAGTAAACCCAAAAAAATGAACGTACATAACTTATATATCATGACTCATAACTTCAAAATTCTCACCCCCAGACGGCAGCAACTTCTTGAAAAATCTGCACCTTCTGCGCTCCTTTTAAGCGCCAAATTCTCAACATCGCAACTCGTCAAGTCCAAGAGTTAGTGGACCCGGAAGGCGGGGGCAAGGGGAAGGAGAACAACTGCTGGGTGGTTGAACCACCCCGGCATGAAAAATCTGCGTGTCAACCAACCACGCATAGCTGGCAATAGTGGTAAAATAAGAACTGTTCAAAAAAAATCCGCCAGACAAGTGTTTGATTCATGAAGCCCCTCACAATGGCATACTAAATTTAACCTGTCTCTCTTCGAACCTTTCTCGTGCGGAGGAATGCTCAACGCCTCAAGTTCAACCAACGGTTGAAAACTCGATGCTGAAACAATTTGAGCCCAGCTAGGAAGGACAGGTTTCTCGAAGCAAATAGATCCCAACTGTCTTAGCTGTATGCCAACAACCTTAGATCAGGAACCTACTGGAACCTATCCAAGCTTCTACGTTTTTGATTCGAAGCTACCTTGAAAACCTTGTGCGTCTACGGAGGGATCGTAAGCTATTGCTAAACACCGCTGAGCCGATGACATCATATAGCGGGTCACATCGCTTCTTACTCTATGAATTTGTGAAACACCTTTCCAATCCTTCTCATTCAACAGGCATTCCGTGCTCCGCAAAGGCCAAACATTGAAAAAATACAACGAATGGCCAATGAACCAAGGAAAGGGATGGAAAGGGTATCATATTCTTGGCATTGGAAGGACTTGATAAACACATCATCAATGTGAGGTGAGTGTGCGGCCGGGCGCGCTACCCGAGAGGAGTTGGCGATGCCCTTGCCCCAATGCCCATTGCTCATACGGTCCGCAAGGACGTACCCCACAGAATTTGATGACCAATATTTGGGGAACTTGTTCGATATAATATGTTTTTGGTAATAGGGGAGCAAGGCTATCAGTATATCTTCAAGAATCAGCATTTACCAATGCAATAAACATAATTCGTGATAATCCGATCGAATCAGGTAAATTACAGCTTCATGGAGGATGCTATTCAAGAACAAGTTATGCTAAAAAGTTTTCACCATTGGCGCTTGGACTTCTGAAGTCGGTCATGGTGAAGTCCTTGACAACATCGTAAACACATTCTAATTGCGAAAGGTATAACCTATAGCTATGGGTCAAAATCAATCAATCAACTAATGGGGGACAATCACCCACAATAATAGGGAAAAGAATGGTTGATGGTATGGGAACCAGGGATCGTTTCGGCCCCTGCCAGCTTTGTTGTGAATGAAGATCATCAATCAACGCCCTACACCAACAAGTCATACGTGTCCTGTAGGCAAACTTGCTGCCCAATGATTGGCGTTCCAACGGCATCTCCCACATTTTTCCTGGCACCGTCATCTCTCAAAACTGTGGGAACCAAATCTTGCAGGCAATTTTCAAGCTAATTGCTTCAAGCTAATTGCTGTAGCAACCATTTTCACAAGCTTGGCAAGAAGAAATCTATCAACACCTACATCAAAGGCTCAAGAACCAACAATCGTGTTGACACATGGGGCGCAATAGAACAATAGGGACATACCCAGCAATCACTTGGACCTAGAAGCAATGAAGCAAAAGCAATTAACGGCTGGTTCGTCAATTGGGTTTCCCGAGTGGTGGAATACAAATGGAAAATGATCCGGAAGGGAAACCGATCACAACCTGAACCGGTGCAGGATTTCACTGGCTTGGTGTCAAACAGCTCCTTCAACAGATTGTGACTGGGCGTGCCTGCCCAGCTTCCGAAGGTACAAGTAATGTTTCGATTGTTGATGATTGTTGCTTTGCATCTTCGCAACTTGGTGTCTTGGCACCTTCCTGTGTTGATCAAATGTCTTAGTGGTTGCCGTTGATGTCTTTGCATTGGTACTGCAAGTGCGGGTTCATGCGCTCCACATGCAGTTTTCTAAGTCTCACTTTTGGCGCAATGATGTTTGCAAAGTGCGCGGGTCAGGGGCTGGCACTTCCCACGAACTGTCTGACAAAACATGTGGAATATAACAAACAAAGGGAACACTGCAAAATGACAAGCTAACACGATCGATTTCTGTGGAAATCCTGGTGGACAAGGCTCATTCCAACACACCAAGCGCAAGGTTAACATCAACAGTTGCACCAAGGTCACCACCGAAACCAGCAACAAACCTGACAGCTCAGCGGGTCCAGCACGTCCAGAATGTTCCAGATCGGACCCCGAGGTGCGGTGAGTTCAAGCTGATGTAGTGCCCAAACCTTGGGCCATGAAGCGATGACACTGCCAGCGCCCCCCCCCTTTCCCCAAACTCTTCCTTGCATATCCCATGATGTGTGGTCCTGCTGGGAACAACACTACCAAAACTGCATGCACATTCTTGCTTATCATGAAAAACACATGCATTTACCTGTGTGCAAAAATTGTCCAGAGCACAAAGGTGCAAACCCAGCCACGGAGTATCCAAAGTGGTTCTGCTGTGTCTAGGCTCACTATCACAGCAGGGGGCAAGCGTTTCATGAGTCGGATCAAACGTTTCAGCTAATGCTAACCTAGGATTAACTGGGAGGGTTACCATTCCAATGGGAAATCCAGGCGAACTTGGGGGATACCCCCTATGATCATCAACCAGGGGTTTAGCTTCATCCTGGGTTACCATTGACAGGCAAGGTACATCACAGTTTTCTGTTTCCTTTCTGCGAACTGCTGGATGAACGGCAGGGCAGCACGGATCACTGGCCCTCCGAGGGAATGGCCAAGGAAATGCAGGCGTACCGGGTGTTCCTCAGCAACGGGAGCACTGGGAAGAGCAGCAGGGCCCTTAGATCCTTGAGAACCCCTGGGTGACCAAGGCACTTGTGGAATCATGGAGGCGAAGAAGGTCAAAATCGTTGAAAAGTAAGGCCTAATTCTTCTCAATGCGTCCCGAAACTGACTGAAGCATCAAAGAACGACAACCCACATGCGCCAGGAAGCTTCTGGTTTCCCACGCACAACCAACATCAACCAACCAACTTGAATCGACAACTGGCTGGGACCCATCGCCCATGCCCCTCTCCAAGCGGCGTCGCCAAAGGCGCGGTCCTTGACTTCCTTAGCCAAGGTGTATCCCAGCCACTTGAGGCCTCGCTTCCCCAGCACTCGGGCGTCATCCGAATGTTCTTCCGCGCAGTGAACGTGCCATGTCGGATGCAACATCCGGATCTGAGCCTGGAAGGTGGAACATGAAGGAAGTTCTGTGATATCCTGTGACCTTATAGTCATCCCTAGGGGGAAACGTTTGAAATATGAGGGAGATATATAAAGGATATATGATCCCCTTGTGAATTAAGTAGGCAACCATTTCCAATTTTATAGTGTAAACTTCAAGGGGGATGATATATGAAGGATATATGAAGGATATTCTATTTCGGGATAGTTACTGGATACAGTTGGTTTAGGTTCATGCGGACACTACACGTTTAGCACGTGATATCTGAAATGTGGGGATAAGATGTTTGACAGCAGTACCAGCACGATGATATGTTGCCATGGTTCAAAGCATCTGGTACTTGTAGCCCCGCTGTTCATATCTACTCTAGCCATTGATGTGAGGGATTGATCCGGAGCCAGGGTTGATGATGACAACGATGGGGCTACTATCCTTACAGAATAGGCAGCGGTAAGTGATCCCGAAACCATGGATGAGCTTAACTATGCCAATGCTGTCCCCGCCATGACCTGCCAGCTCAGGGGATCACCATAACTTGGGCTGGCAGAGGAGCAACCAAAGGCAAGCATCTTTGGGGTTCCCATGGGTTCCCGCTTGAGCTGACGTTCAAACTCCAGGTGACTACTCTCTTCAGAAAGCTGTCCCTTGGCACTTGACCAATTACTAAATACAAATGATTAGCCAACCCGCGGAGCAACGCAAGGCTGTGCCAATCCCACCCACCCGATGGCAACGGTCCTCCCAGAGCTCCATGTGAGAAGCTTCCCCTCGGCAGCACAACCACATGCATTCGACCAGTGGGATGCTTGGTTATTTGGTTTGTTTTAGGTTTACATACTGCAGGATTGGCTATGACAGTCACTTGTTCACGTGGTGCCAATACTTCATTTCCCAATCGCTGCTTGCTGGTCGTTTTGCACCACTTTTAGCTGTGTAAGTTCGCTGGCATCTCCTACATCCGCACGGAAATATCGAGGAATCATTTCGTGAATCCCGTTCGACTGCGTGGAGGCTAAGGTCCGCTAGGATGTTCAAAGAACCATCCCATCATCAATACACAACCAAGTTCCAGAGAGTAATCATACCCAGTCCCAGCCAATCTTCTCACAAGTTTCGGCCCAAATGGCGTACTTCTCAAATTGGTTCCCATCTTTTTTTTTCCATCGCCGTCCCGGAGGTTCAGCTAAAGCTGAGGGCGAGCTTGCGGCCCAAACAAACGGTTCCCGTCATTGGGGTGTATTGTTTTTGCCGGTGTATTGGGGGGAGCCTTTGGAGAAGGACATTGGGCAGGCACCACCACGGCTACACCTTGCGGTTCGTCAACGCGGATTCAAATGAGCGATATCCGTATACGACTGTTTCATCATGCCTACCGCCTGAAAAAAAATGGTGACCAGGCAGTTGCGCGGGTTCGTTTTTTGATGTGGTTGCTGCTCCACATGTTTTATTTCTTTTAGATATTCTTAGCGTGGGATGGGGGGTACCCAAAACTCCATGGCTATGGCCACCCCGCCTTCAATGCCGTGCACGAGGAAACAATGATCTTTGGCAGCCTACGCAACCCACGCACCGTGGATTGGCGAAGCCCCTTTCACAGCTGGTTGGTGGCCCCGAAGTGACCAACAACGACCAAATTGGTCAGATCAGCCCATGAAACGCAAGACATCTTGTACACATAGGCATGATGTCGGAGACCTGACCCACATATAGTCATAAAAATAGAATGATAAAATGCGCCTCCTTGTGCTGGCTGGAAGGGTTTCATTTCAAACATGCGGGGTTGGAATCGTTTGGAATGATGGGGATACCAAAGGATCGCTGTCGATCTCAACACCGGATGCTCCTATGTTCGGACGGGTGACATGGATGACCCAGCCATCCCTGCCTTCCTTTGCAAGTCAGTGACGACTCCTTGGAGCGCCCTGAATTCAACGCGAAGTTCTTCCAAGTCCTGCCGCAGGCCCTGGATTTCCTGAGCGAAGCTGGATGGACACTGTGAAAACCCGTGAAGGGCACAGCACCTGGATGGTGGGCCCCAAGGAAATGTCCAACAAGGATGCCCATGGCCAAACTCCTAAGATCATGTAAAATCATCTGAAATCTATGTGCGCCTGGAATTCCAATCCCAAGGTGTCCAAAGAGGAACGAGGTCAAATGAGGTCAACCACTGGATGATCCGAACCGGAATGGTAAGAATTTGAGGTCCTCCCAGGGCAGCAGGTCGCATACTTTGAAGCCACCGCTGTAACGGTCCAGGGGAAAACACATGACCGAAAACTAAGGGATTTGATATATATTTATATTTATATTTATAATATATTTAAATCTATATTTATATTTATATCTATATTTAAATTTAATTATATATATATACATATATATAAATATATATTTTTTTAGATACAAATATAAATACAAAGACAAATAAATATAAATATAAATATAAATATAAATATAAATATAAATATAAATATAAATAAATATACATATAAATATAAATATAAATATAAATATAAATATAAATATAAATATAAATATAAATATAAATATATATATATGTATGTATGTATGTATGTATGTATGTATGTATGTATGTATGTATGTATGTATGTATGTATGCATCAAATATTGTTCAGAAAGAAAACCAAGGAAATCTAACCCAAATTTCCTTTCGCACTGCACAGGTTCACTTTGTCCATCCGCCCAACCGCGCCGACCCAGAACACATGTCACAGCAGTACCCCATGCAGAACCTGTTTGAGAACGTTCCCTCCCACGTGAACCCGAAAAATCCGAACATTCACCAAAGTTTTTGACCAGGGAAGCAGTTGTCCTTGTCCATTGTTGATTTTTGATGTTTCTTGTGAACACCGGCGCGACTCGTTATGACATTTTGTAATGTTCGTATTTGGACTCTGGTCTCTCTAGCCGCGCGTTTTCAACAGCTGCAATCATGGTTGACCACCTCAACCTCCACAAGCCGGACCAACCACCCCAGGTTTCAATGCGAATGACTTTAACTTTCCGTCTCACCAGGGGGATCTCCAACCAATCTCAACATTAAACACCTCAGACCTTGTTCCTTCCATTGCGGCGGCACTCATGAATCTATGTTGCTATGGTAACCGCTGGGATCAACCCCAAGCTGATATTATAATGCGCGCTGTGTTTCAACAGCTGAGCTCGCCAGGAACCAGAAGTGATCGTCAGTCAGTCGGAACAAAAAAAATGATTCTCCGCTAGCTAACCGACATATAGTTACTATCAATCATCCTTGGTTTGAAAGCCCATTTAACTATAGTTATATACACCGTTTGATATGCACATTGACTAGTCATGATTAACTGGTTGGTGGTTGAGCCACCCCTATGGAAAATATGCCTGTCAACCAAGCATTTGTCCATGATCACTAAGGAAAAAATAAAATGCTAAGCAAACCACCAGCCAGGAGTTATTCAACCACTGTTTTTGCTTATATTGTTGCTTATGATCCCCTATTATTAACCATTAACCAGCTAGAAATCACCATTGGTTGGTTGGTTCATATTGACCCATATATCATTCCCTATTGCTCACCATCGTTGATGCCTATAACATGTCATAGTCCCCAAGTAATGACCTGGGGGGTCGCGCCTTGGTGCTGCTGGCGGCCAACTCGCACTCCGCCATGGCACCGTCGTGGACCAATGGTAAGGCGTGTTTTTTGACAAGTCCCTTGGTTATGACTCGTCAGGAGTTGTAGCAGTAAAGTTTTGGCAGTTTTTTACCAGGGTGCTTATTTAGTTTGACTGGTCTTTTGGGTAGGGTCGGCTAGTCCTTTGGTTATGTGATCAAGAGTTGTAACAGTATGGCTGGTAGTTACCAGAGTGGCACGGTAAAATGTTTGAATGCTATTGTAAATCGAACAGGGGTGACCATGTGTTCAACAAACTGTTTGAAATCATTCCTCCGTAAGTGGCCAAGTTCAAGTGGTTCAAATTTTGTTGTGTTTGTCCCTCTTTTCAACATGTTGGCTGGTCATAGGTCACCATTTTGCAGGACCGTTAGGCAAAAATGGACAACCAAAAGAACCAGAACCAAATATAATTTGGGGCCTTGGCCTTTGCCAAGACTGGTTTTGGCACGCTATACCCGCAATTGCGTAAAACACCTGGACGGCAAAATTGGGGCTGGAATCGCCGACATTTACGCGAACAGAATCCCATCACCCCAATCTTAAACACCCCCTAGATGGTCCCAGGTATACGCAAAGCAACTGCTAAGAAGCATGAAAATGACAATCGCACGTTAAAACCGTACGACGCAAGCGCTGCCAGGTCGCCGCGGACCTTGAAAAAATCACAGCACGGCGATTTTCAGCAACAGCGAACTTTCGAAAATCAAGCAAGCGACCCCCCATCGTCAGGTCGCAAGATGTCAAAAACAAATTATGGCCATTATGCTTGCATTTTCCAAAAATTTCGCTGGAACATGTAACGAGACATGCCGGAATACAAGGCATCACGATTGCGCAGGTTTCGTCACTCGTGAACCCTGCTGGCATCTTGCCCTAGCCTTTCACATGTTTGTCACCGTGACACCTCTTGCAAGGTGCAGACAGCGCCATACCTCCCAATGCGCCATACCTCCCACACACCGGCTGGTCTTTCCTTTGAGGTTCTTGGAAAAGAAATGTGTCACAAATGGTTGGGTTGCTTGATTTCCACACGAGTTGCCGGTAGCCATTTTGCAAATGTAGAATGCCACTTGCAATGTGCCTCACGCGCATTCCATGCAAAACGAGAATTTTTGTGCAACAAAAACGTTTCATTGATAGAACGACTGCATTGTTTTGATGCTTTGGTAACACCAGGCGCTTGTTTCGCCGCAGCTCATCGCAAAGTCTACTTGGATGACTTGAAGGCCGTCGATGTTCACTTTTGACGATTGCTTCGCAGTGTTGTCGGACCACCTGGTGATATGGATTGGTCCTTGCCACGGCACCAGATTCTGCACAGATGGAATGCACGGGTAGAAATGGCTGTTGACCGTGCTGGTGTAAAACCTTGGTCAACGACTTGTTTGACGCACTGTTGGAAATCTGCCAGTTATGTTGTCACATTACCGGAGGATCGATGGGCCACACGCATTCTAGCCTGGAACCCTTCATTTCGGAGACGGCCGGGACGTCCACAGCACGCTTGGCAAACTGCAATGGAAACATGTTGCCGGTACAGACAACTGGGTGATTGGAAAGTGGCAGCTGCAAATTCGTACGTTTGGCCACTGCATTTAGAACAGTTTGTTGCCTTCATAACTGGTGCCGGCCATGCCTTGTAGCCGTTTCGTTTCCAATGTGTACATACAGTGCAAGCTTGCGCCTTCAAAGGGCTGCCCGAATTGGGCATGCGGGCGTGACTGACCGAGTGACTGCTATATTTTTTTTTCTCCACACACCTTTTTGCCGCAAAAGTATCGTGAGTTTTCGCTTAACTTCTGCACGGTTAGCTTGCTTGAAATTCAGAGTTCCTGGAGGAAAACTTTTGCTATGTTCTGCCTACGCGCCTCACAGTGGGAAACCTTTCGAGGAAAGGGAACGGTTCTTTATGGATTTGACGTTGCAGTTGAGGACATTGTCGAGGCACGGCCCTTTGCTGGTCCTAGGTGATTTCAATGCACGGTTGCACCGGCGTCGAGCTTCTGATGGTGAACTTGTGGGCCCCTTTGTATTTGGCAATTGCCTGCAACCTTTCTTCTGATGGCTACCTCTGACAGCAATCAGCTTTCTGTTCTAGACGTCGGCTTCATCCCTCAGAGTCGACATATGCTTTCGAAACATGTTGCAGTCATCTAGGTCTGCCACCGTACGTGGCCAGGTAAAACGGTTCATCAAAATGTCCTCAGGAACCTCACGGTTCATGAGGCAAGTCCAGACATGCTCCCATCGTGGATTTCGTTCGCCACACTTGTGGCAAAGAAAAACCTTGTCTCTTGTTCTTTGGTCCTTCGACAAAGTTCTAACATAGGGTGACTTAACCGATCCAGTGCAGTAGGTGAGTACCATCGGCTCCTTGCAGATAGTTCGTACCAATTGCAGTCTCTCTTCTGAAAACGGTTCAATGAATCCCTCTGCAAATTCATGTCGTGGGCAACTTTCCAAGTTAGACCAGGCTTTCCATCTGAGTGCTTGCCTGATGACGTGTGATGCCTTTTTCCTGGATGCATCTTCCAGAAAATCTTTGTTCTGGAATGTCTGAGAAAGGTGCTCATGGTGCCAAATGCTGTTCTGTTGAAAGAAACCTAAATCTTGGAGTTGTTCGTGAACCATGCGAGTGAGACCTTCAAAGGGTGCCGTCTCTGAAATTTTCTCAAGGATTTGGTCTCTCTTGACCATCACATGCAATCTTCTGGTGAGGAGACTATCAAACTCTACATGTGATCCACAAATGATTGTTCGAAGCAAAGGAACTGAGTATCCAGTTCTTCCTAAAGCTTTCCAAAGCGAAAGGTCGTATGCTTTCCTATCAATCTCATCAGGTTGGCCTGCAATCCAACCGTATTGTCCTTTCGATCTGGCAAATGCAGAGAGGTCCTGCATTTTTTGAAATTGTGTTCTTGGCAAGAGCTTGATTCTATGGCATGACTTCCTAGCTTTTTCGATTCTCTGACGATTCTTCGGATGCTTTCCAAATTCTTTTCGACTGGGAGCTCCTACAATGACTCCTAAGACTTCAGCATGGGAGCTGTAGCCTTCTGGTCTTGGCATTTCGGTAGCAACGAGTTGCAGCTTTGAGTCGTTCTCTAGCAAATGATAATCAGCAGAAAATTGTCGCCATTCACCCAAAACCTCCTGAAGAAGTCTATCAGAGTTCGTGACGATTGTTCTATCATCCATATGAATATTTGGCAATTGCCACGCGGAGGAAAATCCTCAATCCAATCGAAGCCTGTTGCTGCAAGTTTGTCATGCCCTTGACCTTGTTATCAGCAATACTTTCTTCGACAGACCGCTTGCGAAACAAGTGACTGTGTACAACGTTGGTGCTCACCCAAATGCCGAACTTGTTAATCACAATTTTGGACAAATTGATTTTGCTCTGGTTTCGAAGGAATCATTTCCAATGCTGCGTGGCGTTGAGGTTTGTAAGCATGTTGCGTTGGCATCGCACCATTTCTTGCTCGTTGTGGACCTTGTGGTCCAGGTTCCGAGGAGTGGCATAGACCAGGTTCGCACACGGCATTCGCGAGGATTTGATTTGGCTGGTTTGGCGTCGGCCAATGTGGCAACTCGTTTTGCAACACTTTTCAATGAAAACATGAGTGCCAAGCCGCGTTCGGACCCTGAGTTTTCTGCCATAGATGTCCTTGCAACAAACATGGTAAAGTCTTTCCTTGAAACAGCAACTTCCTCTTTGCCAATGAAGCCGCTGAACGCTCACAGGCCTTGGATTACAAATGGCACTTTGCAGTTGATTGATGCGAGAAATGAGGCCCGTGCAAAGGGTGATGCAATTTTGGAACGGAAACTACACAAACAAGTGAAGCAGTCCGTGCGACGAGATCGTGCGGCATGGCTGGATTTGCTGCTGCAAAACGGTGACTGGGATCAAATCAGACGAATGAAGAAAGGACGCGTTTTGGTGTCAGCTCGGCTGAAGGATTCTTCTGGTGAAATCGTGGATTCGGATATGCGTGCGGAGACCTTGGCAAGATATTTTGAATCCGTGCAATGGAAGGAAAGAAATGTAACAACTTCAGATTCCAATGTCCTGGGACCGGTTTTGGACGTGCACTTGGGAGACATTACTGAAGAAAAAGTTATTGGGTCGGCAAAACAACTAAAAGCTGGGAAGGCATTTGGACCCGATCAGGTCCCCGCTGAATTTTGGAAAGCGATTTGCAAGCCAAAATCTCCGGCTTGCAAATGGGCGATGGCTTTGTGCAATTTGGCTTGGTCAGGTGCTGATATTCCGTCCCAGTGGCATGAATCACATGTTCGAGCAATTTTCAAGAAGGGTGACCAAGGGTTATGTGAGAATTATCGGCCAATCTCTTTGCTTGTAGTGGGGTACAAACTCTTTGCTTCGATTGTTCTAGCACGGTTGAAAAATGCAGGTGCTGAAAGCCGGATTTGGCCAAGGCAATTTGGATTTCGCTCTCGCCGTGGCTGTTCGGATGCCATTTTTGTCGCAAGACGTTTGGTGGAACAAACCTGGTCACAGAAAACTGGTTCTTTGGTGTTTATTGCGCTTGACTGGGCAAAAGCGTTTGATTCCATATCTCCAAGCCAGCTGATTGTTGCATTGGAACGTTTCGGCCTCCCATGGCCTCCCAACTCATGTTTGCAGGTTGGTCTCTTCCATCTATTCGGATAGAATTTTTGCAGTGATCGACTGTGGGCACAAATCAACTTTACACAAACAAAAGTTTGGCATTTCTCAAGGTTGTCCATTATCTCCATTCCTTTTCTCTATTTTGATGACGGTGCTGATCCATGATGCGTCGAAAACTCATCCCGGCAGCAATGGAGGCCCGATGCCGAATGAACTGGTGTATGCAGACGACACTCTTGTGATCGCGGCTGATGCCGCAACAGCTGAGCAACATATGAAAGCCATCGGGGAAGCAGGTGCAAATTATGGCCTTCAATTCAATTGGAATAAACTCGAACTGCTTGCATTGGGATGTGAGGCCGATATTTGCACGCCTTCTGGCGCCTCGATCCCTTCGCGGGATTCTTTCGTATACCTGGGAAGTTTACTCACGATGTCTGGCCATTTGGGCCCGGAGTTGAACAGGCGGTTAGGAGCAGCCACAAGAGAGTTTGATAATTTGAGACGTGTATGGTCACACAGCACCATTGATATATGGAAGAAATTGAGGATTTTTGATGCTTGCGTGATTTCGAAATTACTGTACTGTTTGCACACTGCGTGGTTGAGCAAAGTTGAGCTGAAGAAACTGAATTCTTTTCAGGCCAAATGTCTCCGGTCCATATTGGGAATTCCTCATCCTTACATCAGCAGAGTCAGCAATGAAGAAGTACTGCGTCAATCCAACCACCGCTTGCTTTCGTCGCAAATTTGTTTTCGTCAGCTTATCCTTCTTTTCTCAAAAATTGCGCGTTTGCCAGCAGACGACATTATGAGGAGAACGATTTTTGGCGATGATGGCCTGGCAATTCATCCCATTTACACTTCCCATCGCGGCAGAGGCCGCCCGAAGTCCACGTGGGCGGCAGAAGTGCACAAACTTGCTATGAGGGTGGCAGGTAGTGTAGATAGTTTTCACGGGCTCTTGCAACTTCACCCAAAGGTGTGGCGCGAAAGAGCTTTTACGTTTTGCTTTGGATGATCTCGTATCGTCCTTTCATGCCCATGTGTCACCAGACGCGAGGCCGAATGAATGAATGAATGAATGAATGAATGAATGAATGATTGAATGAATGAATGAATGAATGAATGAATGAATGAATGAATGAATGAATGAATGAATGAATGAAACCTTTTTGCCGCATAGGTTCACCGTAAGTCCCCAAAAAAAATGTTGTGGGTGTGATGGACTGCGTTTATACTGGCCAGTCTCCAGATGTGCATTTTTTCGCATTTTTTTCGCATTTCGCCCCATCCGAGCCTTGCAGACTACGATCCTAGTAGGACATGGGGAACGGAAAAATAAAATCATCTTTGGCAACAGAAATTTAAAAAGGAATGCTCTTCGGCAATCCATTCTGTTCGCCTCTTGGCCGCTTCGGGCCATGATGATCCAAATTTTAGCATTGCAAAAGAAGCTAGCCTGTCATCCCACCTCTGGCATGGACGACCAGGCAACCGTTTAGGCATGACGTCGAAGTTTAACCACCAATGGTCCAAAGGGTTCCAGGATGATGCCAAAATTGGCCATTTGTTTTCTTTGCACTGGAAAGATGACACCATCCGATATTGCCGTTTGTGAAAACGCTCACTCCACAAAGATATTGGGTAAATCATCATTGCATGATCCAACTTGTCCTTCATTCTCCGCATTGTCAATTGCCAGTCTTCGTTTCCAAGTCGCACCCAACCGACAATCGAACGCAACATGCGTTTTTGAGCACTGTCCAGCTTTGACAACTGAGTTTGTGTGAGGGGCAATGTAGCCAAACCAAAAACCGCAGTGGGACTCACGACTGCATCAAACAATTTCAGTCGCAATTTCAAAGACACTTCTTTGTTTAGTAGAGTATTTTTGCGTTTGTGAAAACGCCCCCACGCCGCTTGAAGACGATGTGCCAGATCCACCGTACTGCGTTGGGAAATTTCACCGCAAAGTTTCCGTCCCAGATATTTGTGGACGGCGTCCCCCACTAGAATTTCAACAGAAGCATCACCAACAACAACCTCTGACTGAACCTGTCTGGCCGTGGTACAGACATGCTAGAACCTCAATGTATCCTTCATCCACGTCCTGACTGGCGAGGGCGCGGACTAATGCATCGTACTCAATTCTGTCGAAGGCCTTCTGTAAGTCCAAGCTTGCAAACCAAAGACCCAATTTCCATTCAGAGGATTTTCCGCGAACTGCTTCAAAAACAGTCAGCGCATCATCCACGCCAGTGCCAGGTCGGAAACCCATTTGATCATCAGACTGGTATCGCTCCAATGTCGGCCGCAAACGTAAAAATAACAAACGGGTGAAAATCTTGAAAGTAATCTTCAATATGGCAATGGGCCTCCAATTGTTTGGCAAACTCATGTCCCCATTTTTAGGTAACATTTTGAAAACTGTATGTTGCCAATTTCGGTCACATGTCCCAGTTGCAACCATGTCATTGTAAATGTCCAGCAGCGAACGCAATAGCTCTCCATTTCCGAATTTGAACATTTCAGCCACCAGACCGTCACCATCAGCACACTTGCGATTCTTCATCTTTGTCATCACACTGCGAAGTTCCATCATGGTAAACGGCGGGATGCCAAAGCAACACTTGTCCTTCACTGACCTCAGCACGGATTGTAAATATGTTGTGTTCCAACCAACATCAGAGTGAAAAATGTGTTCCATAGTGTCCGCGAAAGTATTTGGTTCAGGCATTTCGGCATTGTCCCGGTTGTTTGCTCGGAGCGAATCAAGATGTAACCTGTCCAAGCGCCCAAGGTCCGAAAATTCCTGCAAAACCCTTTCGATTTTCATATTTTTGGTTTTACGGGATTGTTTTCGCAATAATTTTCAAATTGTCTTGGATAAAGATGCCCTTTCGGCCTTGCATCGACTGTCCCTCCGCTGTTGGACCAAAGATTGCAAATCATCTGCAAGCCAAAAACGGGAAGAATCATCAGGACATGTGGTTGGTGACAGTTCTTGTTCACAATTCCGCACTGCCTCCAATATAATGTGCTCGAGGTCGACCAGTGTTTGCGGTCGTCCCTGCTGCATTTGTTCGTCCAATGCTTCATGGTATCTTTTTGGGATACCGAAGTCGTCCAATACAGGAATCCAACCTCGTCGGATGTTTAGCCTCACCCGTTTTTTTGGGGCCCTCGCCCGTATTTCCATGGCTGCGAAAACAGAGCGGTGATCAGAACCCAAATCGATAGCATCACACGCTCCTGCAGCAACAACATGCAAGAAGGAAGAATGGAAAATGAAGTCAATGCGCCGTTTCACGCCCATCGAACTGCAGAATGTCCAATCCTCATTGTTAACATTGGCCAACTTTAATCCAAAAACCTCGCACATTTCACAGAGCAATTCCCCTCTGCGACCGATATTCCATTGGGTGTTGAAGTCACCGCCAATGATTGGAAAGCAACGTTTGGCCTGTCCGTTGTTCAGTGCGACATAAACCATGTGATAAAAAGACTCCAATTCTTCACTTGGATAACCAGCATGTGGCGCATACACCGCGATGAGCCGCAGCAAGCCCTGATCCGTCAGCACGTCCAAATACATCACCCGATCAGAAATGTAGACAACTGATTTCACATTGTCTTTGTGGCGTTCATGCACTAAAATGGCGACTCCGGCACACGCTGTGGGTTCAGAAGAGGCAAACAGAATGTGCGAACCCATGAAATCCGAGCATCCATTCCCAGACCGGGTTTCACTGAAAAGAACGGCATCCCAGTGTAGACCGTGAAGTTCCGACATCAATTCGGCCGACCGACCCTCTTGTGTCAGCCTAGCATTTTTTGCAAAAACATGAAACCTTGCATTGTCCCCATGCACTCTTGAATTCGAATCTGCACATGCACCACTTGGAGAAATGGGTCCCCTCGGATCCCTTTGCGACAACGAGGTCGGCAACAGTGGCTTTGGTGAAACTGAACTCGGACGGCGGTTTCCCTAATGAACGGCCCTTGCCGTTTTACTTTTTCCACCTCCCTTGCCCTGTTTCTGGAGCACAGCCCGGCTTTTCTCACACAACTCCCGGAGTTCGTCACATTGCTGGAACTCCTCCCAGTGAACCCATTCATCCGCCCATTGCATGCGAAGATCGCCATCCACCGATTCAACCTTCACCACCACCTTCTCCGCAATGATGAGTTGTTGGTAAGTATCGTCGACGGCCATCTCCTGCTTGGAAAACCCCCATTGCGACAGTTGCCACCGAAGACCGAGAAGGAACAACTTTCTCGCACGCACATGAACAGGCAAGTCCTGTGTAGCCCA